>WNWK01016516.1:0-12500 GCA_009830355.1 Cherax destructor
GATTCGTAGTAATCCTCCTGTTGAGAATCCTCAAGCCAAGAAAGGAACCTGGACAGTGGCTGGAATGCATGGAACAAAGTTAAGGATCAAGAGGACGGATGGAGAGGTAGAATCAACGAAGATCCAGGAAACTGTTGTGGAAACATCGAACCGATTCTCCGTGTTACCCGATGAATGTGAGTCGACTACTGGGAACATCACGACGAACGACACCAAGGAAGGTAAGAACATTGTTCTTGTTGGGGACAGTCAGATTAGGTACATGGATAGAGCCTTCTGCTTGAAAGATAGAAATAGGAGACAGAGGGTTTGCTTTCCTGGGGCTGGGATGGAGGATATTGTTAGCCGTCTGGACGACATCATGAGAGGTAATGGGAGCAATCCTATTATCTGTCTCAGTGCTGGAGGCAACGATGTTGGCAGACGTAGGAGTGAGGACCTGACTAGCAGGTATAGGTCAGCAATAGACAGAATTAGGAAGAAGGGTGGGAACCCTGTCATATGTGGTATTTTGCCAAGGAGAGGAGTTGGAAATGAATGGTTGTCCAGGGCAATTGGTGTCAATTGCTGGCTGGACAAATACTGTAAGGAAAATGCAGTAACATTCATTGACAACTGGGACCTCTTCTATGGCAGAAATGACATGTATGCCAGGGATGGGTTTCACTTATCTAGGTCTGGGGTGGGGGCACTGCCAACTGCAGTGGAGGGAGCTGTAAGGGCTTTAAACTATTAAAAGTTAGTGGTATGGGTTTTAGGGGAAAAACAGTGAAGTCCCAGTGTAGTAATATTATGAGTTCTAGGGGAACTAGTAATAGGCAGAATAAGGTGGATACTGGAAAGCCAGTGGCACTAGATGACAAGGACAGTAATAGGTATAGTGGAAAAACAGAAATGAGCAGGAAGGGTAAAGAGAAAGGAGGGTCTTTAAATATATATTATAGTAATTGTCGTAGTGCTAGGAATAAGATGGACGAGTTGAGATTAGTTGCTAGTGCAGGTAACATTGATGTATTTGCCATAACTGAGACGTGGTTTAATTCGAAAAATCGGGACATGCCTGCTGAATGTCACATCCAGGGTTTTAAATTGTTCCAAGTAGACAGAAGTATCGGGAAGGGGGGTGGGGTGGCACTCTATGTCCGTGATCATTTAAATTGTTGCATAAAAATGGGTATAAAGTCTGAAATAATACATACAGAGTCTGTCTGGATAGAATTTTCAGAGGGGTGTGAAAAATTGATTTTAGGCGTGATATATCGTCCTCCAAACTTAGATAGGGAACAAGGGAGACTACTTTGGGAGGAAATTGTTAAGGCCACAAGGCATGATAACGTAGTAATTCTAGGGGACTTTAACTTTAGTCAGATTGATTGGAATTTCTTGACAGGTAATTTAGAATCTAACGACTTTTTAGAAGTAGTTCAGGATTGTTTTTTGAAGCAGTTTGTGACAGAACCTACAAGGGATAATAACCTACTTGATTTGGTACTGGCAAACAAGGAAACTCTTGTTATTAATTTAGAAATTACAGAGGAACTCGGCACAAGCGACCACAATTCAATTACCTTTAGCATTGAATGGATGTATGATAGTAGGGATAATTTAGTAACGGTCCCAGATTTTCGCTTAGCAGACTACAATGGGCTTAGAGAACACTTATCATCTGTGGACTGGGGTAACGAAGAGAGCTATCAATATGACAGTTTTCTTAACACTATACAGGCTGCCCAAAGAACATTTATCCCGTATAAAGAAATTAGATCAAGTAGAAATGACCCAAAATGGATGAATAATAGGCTCAAATATCTTTTAGGGCAGAAGAAAGGAATTTATAGGCGCATCAAAAGAGGTGAGGGTCATCTTATAAATCAGTATACTGACATTAGGAGGGACGTTAAGAAGGGGATAAGAAAAGCTAAACGGGACTATGAAATTGAAGTTGCTAGGGATTCAAAAACTAACCCAAAAAGTTTTTTTCCAGGTTTATAGAACAAAAGTTAGAGATAAGATAGATCCCCTTAAAAATAACTCTGGGTATCTTACTGACAAGGAGAATGATATGTGCTCTATTTTTAATAATTATTTTCTCTCGGTTTTCACACAGGAAGACACTAATAATATCCCAGTAATTAATTTTTATAGTGTCCCTGAAGAAGATAAATTATGTAATATCACAGTCACTAGCGAAATGGTTATGAAACAAGTAGACCGACTGAAACAAAATAAATCGCCGGGTCCTGATGAGCTTTTTGCAAGGGTTCTTAAGGAATGCAAAATGGAACTCTGTGAGCCATTAGCTAGCATTTTTAATATATCTCTTCAAACAGGTGTAGTGTCTGATATGTGGAAGATGGCCAATGTAATTACTATTTTTAAAGCAGGGGACAAGTCGTTACCATCGAATTACCGCCCAATAAGCCTGACCTCAATTGTTGGTAAATTACTAGAGTCAATTATAGCTGATATCATAAGAAGCCATCTAAATAAGCATAATTTGATTAATGATACTCAGCATGGATTCACGAGGGGTCGTTCCTGTCTAACTAATTTATTAACCTTCTTCAGTAAAGCTTTTGAGGCTGTTGATCATGATAAAGAATTCGATATTGTTTATTTAGATTTTAGTAAGGCTTTTGATAGAGTACCGCACCAGAGACTGTTAAAGAAAGTGGCAGCTCATGGCATTGGGGAAAAAGTGTTGTCATAGATCGAGTCATGGCTCATCAATAGGAAGCAGAGAGTGTGCATAAATGGGGTTAAATCCGAATGAGGATCTGTAACAAGTGGTGTTCCACAGGGATCAGTCTTAGGCCCGTTGTTGTTTATAATATATATCAATGACCTTGACAAGGGAATTACTAGTGATATGTGCAAATTCGCGGACGACACGAAGATAGGTAGAATAATTGATTCAAACGTAGATGTCATGGAACTTCAGGAGGATTTAGACAAACTTAATTCGTGGTCAGAAAAGTGGCAGATGCAGTTCAATGTAAATAAATGCAAGGTTCTGAAGCTAGGGAGTGTCCATAACCCAAGCACTTATAAGTTAAATAATGTAGAACTTAGCCATACAGATTGCGAAAAGGACTTGGGGGTTATGGTAAGCAGCAACCTTAAACCAAGACAGCAATGCATAAGCGTACGTAATAAGGCAAATAGATTACTGGGATTTATATCAAGAAGTGTAAGCAACAGAAGTCCAGCGGTTATTCTACAGCTTTATACATCATTAGTAAGGCCTCACCTAGATTATGCAGCTCAGTTCTGGTCTCCAATTTACAGAATGGATATAAATTCGTAAAAAAAACATTCAGCGTAAAATGACAAAGTTAATTTATAGCATTAGAAAAATTCCGTATGAAGAAAGATTGAAGTCCCTTAAATTGCATTCACTTGTACGACGAAGAATGAGGGGAGACATGATCGAAGTGTATATGTGGAAGATGGGTATTAACAAAGGGGATATAAATAAAGTTTTGAGGATATCTCTCCAAGAGAGAACCCGCAATAATGGTTTCAAATTAGACAAGTTTAGATTTAGGAAGGATATAGGAAAGTATTGGTTTGGAAATAGGGTAGTTGATGAGTGGAACAGTCTGCCTAATAGAGTTATTGAGGCTAAAACATTAGGTAGTTTCAAATTTAGGTTGGACATATACATGAGTGAGAGGGGTTGGATTTGAGTGGGTCTTGCACATAGGTAAATTGAATTTTAAGAGTTTATTTCTTGGGTAGCATTGTAAATTGGGTTGAGCAAATATCATGTTAGTGGGATGGATTGTGAAGGACATACCTAGTATGGGCCAACAGGCCTGCTGCAGTGTTCCTAATTTCTTATGTTCTTATGTTCTTAATATGGCAAGTTAGTTAAATCAATCCCTCCATATATTGCACCATTTTCCTCTCCACATTTGTTCTATAATGGTTTCCCTAGATTTATCTGCCTTTTATGGCCACCCAGCATCTCACTTTCCCATCCCTGCTCCTTGGGAAGTTCCCACGATTCATGTTTGTTCTTCTCCACTTCCATGTGTAAAACCTCACTTGATTCCTATAATTTCCCTCTCACTTTTTAGTGAACAATTTCAGTCTCATTCTCGTGCTATTGTTTGTACTCTAACAATTCTAAACACCCTGATGGTGTCGGGTATTCAGCTGTTTATCCAGAACGAATAATCTAGTATCATTTACTAGAATCAGTCAGTGTTTTCACAGCAGAATTATAGGTAGTTCTCACTTCTATGATGCATATTGCATCTATATTCACCTTATCTTTCATTGTTGTTACGAACTCACAAGGGGCATTATGAGCTTATACCAAATATATATATGCCGTGTCGAATAGGTAAAACTTGCGATTTTGGCTTAAATAGCAACTCTCTTTTTGCTGAATAAGGCAAGCGAAAAATTTGTGTATGCAATAATTTCGCAAAAATCATTCTGAAACTAACGAAAAATATATATTTCATTGTGTTTGTGCATTATTATTGTAAATTTATCTACAATATATTTAGTTGGATTAGGCTAAATTAAATTGATGCTTGCCAACATCCTTAGGGCTGTAACATCAGACAGGGAGACTGCCCGACTCCTAGCCGTGAGTTCACTTCACTCTGGGGACTTCCACCAAATTGTTCCCATTTCGGCAATTGGAACACTCCTTGCTGCCCCAATTCACACGGAATATATGTGTATTTGCGGCGATGCGCAAGCCGACCAATATGGTTTACATGGTCTAAACTGTTCCAAAACCAAGGGCTGGCATGCAAGACACAATGAGGTCAACGACATCATAAAGAGAACCCTTGCTTCAGCAGGATGCCCAGCAGAGAGAGAGAGCCCCGATCACTAGCAGCCAACAATACCAACAACCCAGCAAACCGCCCCGACGGGATCACCATCTATCCTTGGAAGAATGGCAAGCTCTTAGCATGGGATTATACCTGTGTGTCGACACTGGCTGACACCTACATCCGTCACAGTGTCGGGCGACAGGCAGGAGCTGCTGACCACAGGGAGGAGTACAAGATCGGCAAGTACAGAGACATAAGCCAACAGTATCAATTTGTTCCAGTGGGATCGGAGACCATGGGAGCGTGGGGAAAAAATGCAACACGTTTCCTTAAAGAACTGGGTTCCAGACTCATCGACACCACCAGGGACCCAAGGGCAGCCACGTTCATGTTCCAGCGTCTCAGCGTGGCCATCCAGAGGGGAAACGCATGCTGTATACTTGGCTCACGTCCGGCTTCGGAGGAGCTGGAGGAGATTCATAATCTTTGATATATTGTACCATTGTATTTGTGTTCATGTTTATGTTTTCTGTCAATGTATTCATATATTATATATAGGGGGTGGTAGGAGAAGAAAATATTCAAACAGCTTCGGGGAGAACTGAAGGAATTAGGGAAAGTTTTTGCCAGAGTAACGCAGCATAGGTTGTCACCAGCCTCAGTCCCTCTAAATGTGAGGCCACTGCCTGTGTGCCTCCCGCCCTGTGACCCTCCTCATCCTCCCTCTCACATGGGGCAGTAGACGGCCTCCGGGTTTTCATCAGTCAAGTATTAGGAAATTAGAAGATACAATAGCCAGTCCCAAGCTTCTTCTAGTCGTCTAGAACCGGTCACGTGACTTGAGAAAATACGTTTCTCAGTAAATAATATATATATATATATATATATGGATTGTTATTTTTCTATGTAACCCTAATTTATAAAAGAAATGAAATGAATGTACTCTTTTGTTCGTTTATATGCCGTAGTTTGGGGTTCTCAGTATCAATTAATATGCCTTAGTTATCTCTATGCCATTCCGTTAATATTTCAATGATTCAATTTTTTTCCTCTGATATCCTTTATCCCCACTATCTATGCTACCTACCTGGAGTCTACCTGGAGGGCATTCCGGGGATCGACGTCCCCTGGGCCTGGTCTATGACCAGGCCTCCCGGTGGATCAGGGTCTGATCAACGAGGCTGTTGCTGCTGGCTGCACGTAGTCCAACGTACGAACCACAGCCCGGCTGATCTGGCACTGGCTTTAGGTATCTGTCCAGCTCCCTCTTGAAGACAACCAGAGGTCTACTGGCAATGCCCTTATGGCTGGTGGGAGGCTGTTGAACAGTCTTGGGCCCTGGACACTTATTGTGTTTTCTGTTAGTGTACCAGTGGCGCCCTACTTTTCACTGGGGGTACGTTGCATCGTCTGCCAAGTCTTTTGCTTTCGTATGAGTGATTTATGTGTGCATATTAGGGACCAGTCCCTCCAGAATTTTCCAGGAAATGAATGGTTGTCCAGGGCAATTGGTGTCAATTGCTGGCTGGACAAATACTGTAAGGAAAATGCAGTAACATTCATTGACAACTGGGACCTCTTCTATGGCAGAAATGACATGTATGCCAGGGATGGGGTTCACTTATCTAGTTCTGGGGTGGGGGCACTGGCAACTGCAGTGGAGGGAGCTGTTAGGGCTTTAAACTAGAAAAAGTTAGTGGTATGGGTTATGGGGGGAAACAGTGAAGTCCCAGTGTAGTAATGTTATAAATTCTAGGGGAACTAGTAATAGGCAGAATAAGGTGGATATTGGAGAGTCAGTGGCACTAGGTGACAAGGACAGCAATAGGTATAGTGGAAAAACAGAAATGAACAGGAAGAGTAAAGAGAAAAGAGGTTTTCTGAATATTTTTTATACTAATAGTCGTAGTGCGAGAAATAAGATGGACGAGTTGAGAGTAGTTGCAAGTGCAGGTAATATTGATGTTTTTGCAATAACTGAAACATGGTTTAATATGAAAAATCGGGACTTTCCTGCCGAATGTCACATCCAGGGTTTTAAATTGTTCCAAGTAGACAGAAGTATGGGGAAGGGGGGTGGGGTGGCACTCTATATCCGTGATCATTTAAATTGTTGCATAAAAACGGGTATAAAGTCTGAACTAATACATACAGAGTCTGCCTGGATAGAATTTTCAGAGGGGTGTGAAAAATTGATTTTAGGCATGAAATATCGTCCTCCAAACTTAGATAGGGAACAAGGGAGATTACTTTGGGAGGAAATTGTTAAGGCCACAAGGCACGATAACGTACTAATTCTAGGGGACTTTAACTTTAGTCAGATTGATTGGAATTTCTTGAGAGGTAATTTAGAATCTAATGACTTTTTAGAAGTAGTTCAGGATTGTTTTTTTGAGGCAGTTTGTGACAGAACCTACAAGGTGAAATAACCTACGTGACTTGGTTCTGGCAAACAAGGAAACCCTTGTCAATAATTTAGAAAGAACAGAGGAACTCGGCACAAGCGACCACAAATCAATTACCTTTTGCATTGAATGGATGTATGATAGTAGGGATAATTCAGTAACTGTCCCAGATTTTGGCTTAGCTGATTACAATGGGCTTAGAGAACACTTATCATCTGTGGACTGGGGTAACGAAGACAGCTATCAATATGACAGCTTTCTTAACACTGTACAGGCTGCCCAAAGAACATTTATCCCATATAAAGAAATTAGATCAAGTAGAAATGAGCCAAAATGGATGAATAATAGGCTCAAATATCTTTTAGAGCAGAAGAAAGGAATTTATAGGCGCATAAAAGGAGGTGAGAGTCATCTTATAAATCAGTATACTGACATTAAGAGGGACGTAAAAAAGGGAATAAGAAAAGCTAAATGGGACCATGAAATTAAAGTTGCTAGGGATTCAAAAACTAACCCCAAAAGTTTTTTCCATGTTTATAGAACAAAAGTTAGAGATAAGATAGGTCCCCTTAAAAATAACTCTGGGTATCTTACTGACAAGGAGAATGATATGTGCTCTATTTTTAATAATTATTTCCTCTCGGTTTTCACACAGGAAGACACCAATAATATCCCAGTAATTAATTTTTATAGTGGCCCAGAAGAAGATAAATTATGTAATATGACAGTCACTAGTGAAATGGTTATGAAACAAGTAGACCGACTGAAACAAAATAAATCGCTGGGTCCTGATGAGCTTTTTGCAAGGGTTCTTAAGGAATGCAAAATGGAACTCTGTGAACCATTAACTAACATTTGTAATCTATCTCTTCAAACAGGTGTAGTGTCTGATATGTGGAAGATGGCCAATGCAATTCCTATTTTTAAAGCAGGGGACAAGTCACTACCGTCAAATTACCGCCCAAAAAGCCTTACCTCAATTGTAGGCAAATTACTAGAGTCAATTATAGCTGATATTATAAGAAGCCATCTAGATAACCATAATTTGATAAATGATACTCAGCATGGATTCACGAGGGGCCGTTCCTGCCTCTCTAATTTATTAACCCTCTTCAGTAAAGCTTTTGAGGCTGTTGATCACGATAAAGAATTCGATATTGTTTATTTAGATTTTAGTAAGGCTTTTGAAAGAGTACCGCACCAGAGACTATTAAAGAAAGTAGCAGCTCATGGCATTGGGGGAAAAGTGCTGTCATGGATCGAGTCATGGATCACTAATAGGAAGCAAAGAGTATGCATAAATGGGGTTAAATCCGAGTGGGGGTCTGTAACAAGTGGCGTTCCACAGGTATCAGTCTTGGGCCCGTTGTTGTTTATAATATATATCAATGACCTTGATGAGGGATTTACTAGTTATATGAGCAAATTCGCAGAAGACACGAAGATAGGTAGGATAATTGATTCAAACGTAGATGTCAGGGAACTTCAGGAGGATTTAAACAAACTCAATTACTGGTCAGAAAAGTGGCAGATGCAATTCAATGTAGATAAATGCAAGGTTCTGAAGCTCGGGAGTGTCCATAACCCAAGCACTTATAAGTTAAATAACGTAGAACTTAGCCATACAGATTGCGAGAAGGACTTGGGGGTTATGGTAAGCAGCAACCTTAAACCAAGACAGCAATGCCTAAGCGTACGTAATAAGGCTAACAGATTACTGGGATTTATATCAAGAAGTGTAAGCAACAGAAGTCCAGAGGTTATATTACAGCTTTATACATCATTAGTAAGGCCTCACCTAGATTACGCAGCTCAGTTCTGGTCTACATATTACAGAATAGATATTAATTCATTAGAAAACATTCAGCGTAGAATAACTAAATTAATACATAGCATTAGAAATCTTCCGTATGAAGAAAGATTGAAGACCCTTAAATTACATTCACTTGGTGAATTAGACACATATTGAGGAAACGTTTCGCCACACAGTGGCTTCATCAGTCCATACAAAGGAGAATCGTGAAGAACAGGAGGAGTTTGAGGTGGTCAGTCCCTCAATCTTGAGTCGATGTTGTCAGTCCATCAATCTTGAATAGAATACAACATATGAGCGTAGAGGAAGCTTATATACTGTAGACAGGAGAGGTGCAGCAGTTGTAGGAGGTGTCACATTTGTCCAATGTGGAAGTAGGTCGTGCCCAAGGAATATGTGTCTAATTTACCAACTCGTCGGTTCTCTGAACCATTCATTTACATCCTGTCTGACATAACATTTTGGTATCTTAATACAGGGATTTCTTTGCTTGCCTATTCCTTGGGCACGACCTACTTCCACATTGGACAAATATGACACCTCCTACAACTGCTGCACCTCCAGTGCAGTTTTCCATAACGGAGTAGTTGGAATTTGTCTTCATTGAACATCATATTGTTCTCTGCTGCCCACCTAATCTTGTGTACCTGTCCACTTATGGTACAGTAACAGCTAAACATGTTATAGTATGCCACCCTGCCCGACATACTTAGCATGAGTTTGGTGCGTAGACAGTGGTCGAGTGGCACCCATCAATCATGGAGCCACCTGGACAGTGGTCGAGCGGCACCCATCAATCATGGAGCCACCTGACATAATGAGCAATCTTGTGACTTTGTGTAGCATTGTTGTTTAACAATGTGTACAACAGACTCTATTAAATAGCTGTTGAGCTTGTATAACCCATGATTTGAGTTATATGAGGTGTTCCTGTCGTGTTCCAAGATAAAAGTTTCAATTATGTTTCTTTCTATGACTGAATTGTTAGGTACAATAATCTCAGCATCAGCCCACCCCGGTGGGTGATTACAGGAACTAACGTGGTTGAAGATAGCGTTCGACTCCTGCCCTGTCCTGATTAAGTATTTATGTTGGGCTATTCTGGTTTCCAGAGGTTTACCTGTTTGACCAATATATGAGAGAGGACACTGAGTACATGTGACCTTGTAAACCCCACCAACTTTGTTGGAGGGTGTGTTGGAGGGTGTGTTTTTAATCAGCCTTTCTTTCACAGTCCCAGTGATTTTGAAAGCAAGGTTTATATTAATCTTTTTTAATGCCTCAAATAGGCAGACCAGATTCTCATCATATGGTATTACTAGTACATTCTTTCTCGTACATTCTTCCTAGCCATCACTTCATTAGGTTCAGTCGTGTAGAAAACCTTCCTTGCTGACATTATTGCCTTCTCCACAACATCCCTGGGATATCTCAGTTTTGTGGCTATGTTGAATATCTTGCTAATTTCGTCCTTTAAACTCTACGTACTGCAGATGCACAAGGCTCTGAAGAACATTGTGAGGAACACACTCTTTTTTTACCCTGGATTTATGATTAGAATAGTAGTGAATGTATGACGAGACATTGGTGGACTTCCTATAGACTGTAAATTTGAATTTTCTATCAACAAAATGGATTAAAACATCTAGGAACGCCATTGAGTCTGGGTAGGTACTCATCAGTGTTGTGATCTCTAGGCCATAGACAAAGAACATCGTCTACGTATCTGAACGAAGTAGCTTTGTCTGGGAGAATGTCTTTAAGAAGTCTGGTCTCATAGAATTCCATATACAAGTTGCTGAGTAAGAGGCTAAGGGGATTTCTCATTGCTATGCCTTGTTTTTGAGCATAGTATTTCCCTTCAAACACAAACTTGCAATCAGTAACACAAAGTTTGATCAATTCAATTATTATGTTCGTGGGGAAGGGCATGGGTAAGTTTTCTAGTTCCTCTTCAAGATTCGTAAGCTAGTCAGGGGCAGGCACACGAGTGCCTAGTGCCAAGCAGATTGAGTATTATAGAAATACAGGATAGTCATCACACAAGAAAAGATACAGGAGTGGCTAACTAGCAAAATTAACATTGGTAACATAACGGTTATTAAAATTACCATTCGGACTTCAGGGCAATATAAAGGACTTGATATTCTCAATGTAGATGTGTCTGGGAAATTCCACACACTTAAGGAAAACGGTTTTCCTTAAGTGTTATGTTACCCATGTTAATTTTGCTAGTTAACCACTCCAGTACCTTTGCTTGTGGGCTGACTATTCTGTAGTCCTATAATACTCAATCTGCTTGGCACTATGCACTCGTGTGCCTGGGCACACGAGCAAGCGTCCCTCTGAACAAATTTGCTAAGATTTCTTATTCATTTCTACAACTGATGATGTGTTGATTGCAACACGCAAGGCCTAGAACTATTATTCAACTCCTCCCTTGTGTGTTTTTGCATCTTGTATCACTTGGTTTTGTGGGCGAGGGGCTTGGACTTCCAGCAAGCGTGTATGAGCGTGTTAGATAGGAGTGAATGGAAACGAATGCTTTTTGGGACCTGACGAGCTGTTGGAGTGTGAGCAGGGTAATATTTAGTGAAGGGATTCAGAGAAACCGGTTATTAATTTAGCCGGACTTGAATCCTGGAAATGGGAAGTACAATGCCTGCACTTTAAAGGAGGGGTCTGGAATAGTGACAGTTTGGAGGGACTTTTCTAAACTGTAGCATCTGAGCGCCTCTGTATGAGTGAGGTGAAAGTGTTGAATGATGATGAAAGTATTTTCTTTTTGTGGATTTTCTTTCTTTTTGGGTCACCCTGCCTCGGTGGGAGACGGCCGACTTGTTGAAAAAAATGTATATAAAGCACAAACATGAATACATTGGTACCATATATCAAAGATTATGAATTTCCTTCAGTTTCTCTAAAGCTGAACGCAAGTCAAGTACACAGCAAGCATTTTCAATCTGGATGGCCACGCTTAGACGCTGGAACATGAAAGTGGCCATCCTTGGGTCCCTGGTGGTGTCAATAAGTCTAGAACATAGTTCTTTGAAGAAACGTGTTGCGTTCTTTCCTCATGATCCCAAGATCACTGATCCCACTGGGACAAATTGATACTGATGGCTTATGTCTCTGTACTTGCTGATCTTGTATTCCTCTCCGTGGTCAGCAGCTCCTTCCTGCTTCACAACACTGTGGTCAATGTAGATTTCTGGCAGCACTGACATGCAGGTATAGTCCCATGCTAAAAGCTTGTCATTTTTCCAAGGATAGATGGTGATTCCGTTTGGGCTTTTCACGGGATTGTGAGTATTATTTGATACTAGGGATTGGGGCTCTTTCTCGGCTGGGCATCCAGCTGTAGCAAGTCTCCTCTTAATGATGTCGTTGACTTCATTGCGTCTTGTGTGCCAGCCCTTGGTTTTGGAACAGTTGAGATCATGTACACCATGTTGGTTGGCTTGCGCATCACCACAAATACAC
>WNWK01016516.1:17500-44713 GCA_009830355.1 Cherax destructor
TACACTGGTGAGGCCCCAGACACTCACTGGTGAGGCCCCAGACACCTAATGGAGGCCCCAGACACCTACCGTAGCCCCACCTGGAGCCCACCTACACTGGTGAGGCCAGACACTGACTGGTGGGCCCCAGACACCTACACTGGTGGGCCCCAGACACCACACTGGTGAGGCCCCAGACACCTACACTGGTGGGCCCCAGCACCTACACTGGTGAGGCCCCAGACACCTACACTGGTGGGCCCCAGACACCTACACTGGTGAGGCCCAGACACACACTGAGCCAACCTACTGGGAGGCCCCAGACACCTACCTGGTGAGGCCCCAGACACCTACACTGGGGCCCCGACCCTGGGAGCCCAGACACCTCACTGGTGGGCCCCAGACACCTCACTGGTGAGGCCCCACGACCCAACACCACCTGGTGGCCCAGACACCCAGGTGGCCAGACACTACCAGACACCTACACTGGTGAGGCCCCAGACACCTACACTGGTGAGGCCCCAGACACCTACACTGGTGAGGCCCCAGACACCTACACTGGTGAGGCCCCAGACACCTACACTGGGGGGCCCCCAGACACCTACACTGGTGAGGCCCCAGACACCTACACTGGTGAGGCCCCAGACACCTACACTGGTGAGGCCCCAGACACCTACACTGGTGAGGCCCCAGACACCTACACTGGTGAGGCCCCAGACACCTCACTGGTGAGGCCCCAGACACCTACACTGGTGAGGCCCCAGACACCTACACTGGTGAGGCCCCAGACACCTACACTGGTGAGGCCCCAGACACCTACACTGGTGAGGCCCCAGACACCTACACTGGTGAGGCCCCAGACACCTACACTGGTGAGGCCCCAGACACCTACACTGGTGAGGCCCCAGACACCTACACTGGTGAGGCCCCAGACACCTACACTGGTGAGGCCCCAGACACCTACACTGGTGAGGCCCCAGACACCTACACTGGTGAGGCCCCAGACACCTACACTGGTGAGGCCCCAGACACCTACACTGGTGAGGCCCCAGACACCTACACTGGTGAGGCCCCAGACACCTACACTGGTGAGGCCCCAGACACCTACACTGGTGAGGCCCCAGACACCTACACTGGTGAGGCCCCAGACACCTACACTGGTGAGGCCCCAGACACCTACACTGGTGAGGCCCCAGACACCTACACTGGTGAGGCCCCAGACACCTACACTGGTGAGGCCCCAGACACCTACACTGGGAATAACCTACCAGGCTTTAAGCTGCTTATGAATGGCATGCACGATGTGAGGTTGTGCACTGCACACCTCCACCCCAGAACACGGTCACAGCTGGAGACTGTCAGCATCCCTCAGATGGTAAACGTGTCTCTAAATCAAGAAAACTATTAAATGCGACCGCTTTTCCTCTCTTACTATTGTACCCAGCTGGCAGTACACGAGTAAATTTTGCACAATTATATACAAGTTTCTTAAAATTTCTTTAAGGTCAAGACTGCCACAGGTCACAACAGACAACAGGGACAGTATTCCTGGAGTATGCCTGGAGAGGGTTTCGGGGGTCAACGCCCCTGGGGCCCGGTCTGTTACCAATATCTCCTATCTAAAATGAATTACTGCTTTACTATGGTAAAGGAAAAAAAGATCTTAAGACTACCCATGACCTTAAACCTAACCAACAGTAAATAAAAACATAATAAAAGTATATGAACAAATTATAAATGCATCCCAACTAGCTAACAAGCTCTGTGAAGTCCGCCACCTTGTTAGCCTTCCCTGCGATATGGTTGGTTTAAGGTCTAGAACATTGTGTTCGTAATCTGCATCATGTTGAGGGATGTCAGCGGACTGTGGTCACTGTACACCTGAACCACATATGGTGAGGATGACTCACAGACATCCAAGTGCTCTAGTGCCTGGGAAGCCTGGGCTTCCTCGTCTATGGTCGAGTAGACCCATTGGTGAGGTTTAAGTTTAGAAGACATGTATGCAACTGGATGGAGAACTCTCTCCAGTTAGGTTATCACTCAGGTTAATGACCTGAGTGATAACATAGGAGTTGCCTTTTAATTTTCAAAAAGGCCACAATAATTGAGAAATCTTGGAAAGCTTCCCTTAGAATTTTACTATCCGAAGGAATCCTTGCAGAGATTTCTTGTTACAGCAAATATGGTAATTCTGGATGACTTTAATGTCAACTGTTTCTGTAACTGTTTTTCCTTGTCCTACTACATGGCCGAAAAAAAATAAGTGAAGATCTGACCAAAGGTTAAATTACTGAGATTATTCATCAGTTAGTGTTTTTGAAACATTTCAAGTAATTCCCTACTGAACCCTTGATGGCAATATGTAGAAGCTTTTCTAATGTGGAAGGCGCGTTGCGAATGCCAAACTGGGTGACAGTATATCGACATTGACCTCCTGGGACTACAAAAGCAGAAGTGTCCTTGGCCTTATTACTAAGAGTACTTGATAATATATTTCAAGAAAGTCGAGTTTGGAGGCGAACTTTGCTTGATCAATAAAGTCGACGACGTCATCCCTACGTGGAAGAGGGTAAGCGTCAGGCACAGTAACCTCATCCACTTCTCGGTAGTCTGTTTACATCGGAACAACGCCATCTGGTTTAATTTTCACCAGAATGGATAGCAAAGCCAACAGACCTGAAGATTCCTCCAACAACCAATGCTGAATCAGGAAATTGGTCCGTTGCTGTAATTTTAGCTTCTCAAAATTAACTCTGTTAGGAGACATCTTTTTTTTTTTTTTGTTTAGCTTTGACCACATCCGCATAATGAAAAAAAAAGGGGTGACATGCACCAGGATCCCAGGATAGGTTTTCAGTGGGGCTTTAATATCAGCCATTCATGTCTCGGTTATGCTGGACATTAGTGGTCATGGATCCTCTAGTAGTTTCTAGATGGACAATATTACTTCCGTCCAACTGATGCACTGTAATGCCAGGTGTAAATAACTAGGGTCTGTGAGAACACAAGATATGGTTAACATGGGAGACCGAGGTTCATAAAACATTTCAATTTAATTTATTGTTACATTTTGAGGGCTGGAAAGCGCTAAACCCGTAGCGGGTTCAATTCCCTTTGAGTAAGAGCCTCTCACCAGCAACAAAGAACCTTCGTTGAGAGGTTTAATCTGAATTATGTAGCAGATTTTGACACCTGAAGAATTTTCAAGTGTCCGGGGCCCAAGACTGTTCAACAGCCTCCCACCAACCATAAGGGGCATTACCAGTAGACCTCTGGTTGAAATCAAGAGGGAGCTGAAAAGATACCAAAAGTCAGTGCCAGATCAGCCGGGCTGTGGTTCGTACGTTGGACTACGTGCAGCTAGCAGTAACAGCCTCGTTGATCAGACCCTGATCCACCGGGAGGCCTGGTCATAGACCGGGCCGCGGGTGCGTCGATCCCCGGAATGTCCTCCAGGTAGACTCCAGGTATAGGTAAAGGTGGGCAAACAAAGCACACTTTTAGAATTATGACCAGCCACTGGTCATAATTATGACTAGCCACTGGTCATAATTAAGACCAGCCACTGGTCATAATTAAGACCAGCCACTGGTCATAATTAGGACCAGCCACTGGTCATAATTAAGACCAGCCACTGGTCATAATTAGGACCAGCCACTGGTCATAATTAAGACCAGCCATTGGTCATAATTAGGACCAGCCACTGGTCATAATTAGGACCAGCTACTGGTCATAACGTTATCTCCTGTTTTAAATCAACGAGATTTAGAGGATTTATCATATATCTGCTAAATGTTTTCCTGTAGTTTTTCTTTTTATATTGTTTTTGACAATTCGTCGTACCAGGTGGAGCCTCATTATGAGTTCCTCTACAGAGCTCTTCTACAGAGCTCCACTTCAGAGCTCCTCTACATTTAATGTCACCTCCAAGGCAGCTCACTATGAGCACCTCTACAGAGCTCCTCTCACTCTCTAAACATCATCTCAAAAAATCTGTAACTGGTGGATTCTTGAAACGTTTGTGTTATAGAGAGGAGCAGCAGAGGCAGACTCGTTCAGATCTGTAAGAAAAATGCAGACAGAAAGTTTGTATCATAGTTTTCAAGATTTTACGGAACCTTTCAAGTGCATCCTGTGAGTGAGGGCCGCTAATAAACACAGTTTAGTTCCCAGATGGCTCACAACCTCACGAAACGCATTTGGCCTTCGGTAGAGACATTATGCAATCGAGCATAAGGTTCTCAAAACGTTCCCCTTCAGTCTGTATAGAACAATATAGGAGCTGGTTTAATATTGTGCTCTGGCTTTCCCACCAGCTCGTAGTCAAGGCAGAATCCAACGTATTTCTTGAGGTCTCGTCTCAATGTTGGCCAATGGAAATGTTTACTGATCATACGGGATTTTATTTACCCATTTACCTGTTCGATGTCCAATACAGCGTTCAGTGTTCACTACAGGTTCAAGACAAACTCTAGAAGAAACGACGTCATTACCTAGAAGCAGTGCGTCTTTCATTGGGAATTCTCCTGAGCCTCCTACCATCAGAAATCCCTAATATTACTTTGTTAAGGAAAATTTTGTGTAGTGAAACAGAAGCTACTGCCGCACAATTTGCTTCCAACAGGACATTTTGATGAAGAAAAGTATCTTCGGAGGTAAGAAACACCGAAGCTCTTAACAGAGACCAGCCACCGGCGAGTCCGACTCCACCAGTGAAACTGTACCTGTGTTGTAAAAGGAGTAATGTATTCCTCCACCTCTTATTGGGAAACGTCAGTACATTCTACAGTGGAGATGTAACCAATAGGCTTCTGACTGCTCGATTTACGCGTATTCCCAGACTTACCACCTCCTAGTGACTGCTTCAGGAGCTTCAAACATCGGCCGATCTTATACCAGCATTCGCACCTCGAAGGTTGCTTACTGGTACTTGCCTCTACGGTTTCTTGTAGGTGTATTGTTGTTCACTCGGTGTCTTTTATGACTAGATTAATTTCGGGAAGGATTAAAACTATGCGTTCTCTCAGAGAGATGTCTGTTTGTCTCAAAGGTAGGTTTTTTTTTATTCAGGAGCGGGGTTTAAGGCGTGGTCTTTAGGAATACAGGAACATTTTGAACAAACAGCCTTTAGAACACTCTGTGACAACACCATCTGCAACAAATCACTGAAATTAGCAAAACCCGCTGTCTTATTCCATTTGTTAAAGGTTTGTGACTGTCCATGTAAGACTGTCCGGGCTAACGCCTGTTAGTTAAAAGTATATTCTTGTGCCTTTCCATACAATACTGTGTGAACAATTGCTGTCTAGTGCTCGTCTGGCCACTGCAAAGCTACGATCTGATTCTCGGACGATTCGAAGAGCGGTTCAGACACACATATTTGCACACTAAAACGTTCATTTGAGATACGAAGATGTTGTCTCCTCTCATTCTCCCTATCAAATTCCTCTTCGGCGAAAGCACGCTGATCCCTAGTCTGGTCGAAAGTAAACTTCGTCAGTTGCAGAGTCAACGAAGCAGATGGGTTCTGAGCCAAACCTTATTAGGCGGATTATAAGGTAAACGTTCAGGAGTTTGCTCATTATCATGAAGTGCAGACACCAGATGGTCCAGCACGAGCTGCCTGTACAGCAGACACCAGATGGTCCAGCACGAGCTGCCTGTACAGCAGACACCAGATGGTCCAGCACGAGCTGCCTGTACAGCAGACACCAGATGGTCCAGCACGAGCTGCCTGTACAGCAGACACCAGATGGTCCAGCACGAGCTGCCTGTACAGCAGACACCAGATGGTCCAGCACGAGCTGCCTGTACAGCAGACACCAGATGGTCCAGCACGAACTGCCTGTACAGCAGACACCAGATGGTCCAGCACGAGCTGCCTGTACAGCAGACACCAGATGGTCCAGCACGAGCTGCCTGTACAGCAGACACCAGATGGTCCAGCACGAGCTGCCTGTACAGCAGACACCAGATGGTCCAGCACGAGCTGCCTGTACAGCAGACACCAGATGGTCCAGCACGAGCTGCCTGTACAGCAGACACCAGATGGTCCAGCACGAGCTGCCTGTACAGCAGACACCAGATGGTCCAGCACGAGCTGCCTGTACAGCAGACACCAGATGGTCCAGCACGAGCTGCCTGTACAGCAGACACCAGATGGTCCAGCACGAGCTGCCTGTACAGCAGACACCAGATGGTCCAGCACGAGCTGCCTGTACAGCAGACACCAGATGGTTCAGCACGAGCTGCCTGTACAGCAGACACCAGATGGTCCAGCACGAGCTGCCTGTACAGCATACACCAGATGGTCCAGCACGAGCTGCCTGTACAGCATACACCAGATGGTTAGCACGAGCTGCCTGTACAGCAGACACCAGATGGTCCAGCACGAGCTGCCTGTACAGCAGACACCAGATGGAGAAGACATGATTGATGAATCAGACTTTAGCTTGTTGCGAATTAAATCACTTAGCTGGACAGCAGCTAAGTGGAGACGGTATTCAATGCCAATAGAACGAGCAACACGCCAGAAAGGCCGTAGAGACTGTCTGAGCAAAGTTTGCAAGGTAAATGTCGTCACTAAAGGCCTGACATGCGTTGGTGGCACAACCCAATGGGCAATAAAACGAAGCAACCAGCGTTAAGCAACAACAGTGCACTCACAATGCAATGCACTCACAATGCAATGCACTCACAATACAATGCACCCACAATGCAATGCAGCAACAACATCAGAACAAGAATCCCATACTATGTAAACATTGTTGGTATAAAAATGATGTATACGATACATGAGGTTTGAGGGATACATTTCTAGTACATATTACTACGTCTTTACCACAGATTACAAAGCGAAAATCTCATCCAGTTCCGAAATTCATCCTGTTTAGTTTTTTAGCATAACTGCAACTTTAGCATAACTGCAACTTTAGCATAACTGCAACTTTACATTTCCATTATATTATTGTTAAATTCTCAATAGTTATTTAGTAGATACTAATTGTTGCCCTACACCCTACAACAAAGTCAGATAATTGTGTTTAATGCATTAAACATAATTACCTGAATTAGTTGCATTATGCAAAACGAAAATCAATATCTGTTAAACTACTGAGAGCTGAGCTAACAAAAATATAAAATTCATTATATTTTCTAAAAAAGAATAAATAAATGTTCTCCAACAGATGTTCTCCAGCAGATGTTCTCCAGCAGATGTTCTCCAGCAGATGTTCACCAGCAGGTGTTTCACCTTCTTGGCTAATTTGAAACTCCTGTGACTGTCGAGGGTATAAGTATATAGCTCCTGGTCCTCTTCAGAGTGTGAAGCTGCTCCTTATGCATTTCTTGGGCTTTTCCAGGGTGTTTGTCTCCAGTTCCTGGTCCTCTTGGTGTACTGAATCATGACTCCTACATCTCTAGAGATGTAGGAGCTTCTCCACCTTGATAGCTGAACCTTGATAGCTAAACCTCGAGGTTTAGCTATCAAGTCATTTGGTTAATTGAAGAACTATTGGGGTTACTCAACATGTGAGGGGTTGATACCTCTCTACTCAACATGTGAGGGGTTGATACCTCTCTACTCAACATGTGAGGGGTTGATACCTCTCTACTCAACATGTGAGGGGTTGATACCTCTCTACTCAACATGTGAGGGGTTGATACCTCTCTACTCAACATGTGAGGGGTTGATACCTCTCTACTCAACATGTGAGGGGTTGATACCTCTCTACTCAACATGTGAGGGGTTGATACCTCTCTACTCAACATGTGAGGGGTTGATACCTCTCTACTCAACATGTGAGGGGTTGATACCTCTCTACTCAACATGGGAGGGGTTGATACCTCTCTACTCAACATGGGAGGGGTTGATACCTCTCTACTCAACATGGGAGGGGTTGATACCTCTCTCCTCAACATGGGAGGGGTTGATACCTCTCTACTCAACATGGGAGGGGTTGATACCTCTCTCGGGTCATACAGAAAAGCAAATCTTAGGATAGATACAAAGTACATGTCAAGGAGAAGGGAAATAAAGAAGGGAATAAGAAAAATCTGAAGGATGAATAAAAGGTCGACCAAGACAGAGGGCAGAAATAGTGAGAGCAAATGGTCATAATAGGCATCTGAATAAAGCTAAAGAGGAAGTGGCAGTGAAGATTAAATAGAGATATGGCACTCAATAGACAGTGGCAGTGATATGTAATCAGGAAATGCAGACGTCTAGCAGAAAGTGACTCACGAAATCGTAATGACACGATTGCAAACAAACCATACCACAGTGACAGTGACAGTGACAGTGACAGCATCATACTTAAATTGTATTATTTACTTTTGGTGGAGATACAGAAATGTTAAATAAACAAACGATTAAGTTTTAATTAAAATTTATTATATATATACAGACCGATAGTGCTAACGTCCTATATAAAAATGTTTGAAGGAGTTTTAAGAAGCAAGATCGCCATCCACCTAGATACCCATCAGATACACAACCCAGGCCAACACGGGTTTAGAGCAGGTCGCTCCTGCCTGTCCCAACTACTGGACCACAGCGACAAGGTCCTGGATGCACTAGAGGATAAACAAAATGCAGATGTAATATACACAGACCTTGTGAAAGCTTCAACAAGTGCGACCACGGTGTAATAGCGCACAAAATGAGTGATAAAGGAATAACAGTAAAAAGCTCTGTTCCACAAGGCACAGTACTCACTCCCATCCTGTTCCTCATCCTCATATCTAACACAGACAGAGATGTAAGCCACAGCACCGTGTCTTCCTTTGCGGATGACACCCGAATTTGCAAGGCAGTGTCATCCATTGAAGACACTACAAGACTACAAGCGGACATCAACCAAATCTTTAAATGGGCCGCAGAAAACAATATGAAGTTCAAGGAAGAAAAATTTCAATTACTCCGATATGGAAAACTTGAGGAAATTAAAATTGCATCCGAGTATAAAACAAATTCCAACCACACAATAGAGCGGAAAACTAATGTGAAGGACCTGAGAGTGATAATGTCAGAGGATCTCGCCTTCAAAAACCACAACAATGTATGTACCTCATCTGCTAGGAAAATGATAGGATGGATAATGAGAACCTTCAAAACTAGGGATGCCAAGCCCATGATGATTCTCTTCAAATCGCTTGTTCTCTCTAGGCTGTAATACTACTGTACACTAACTGCCCCCTTCAAGGCTGGTGACATTGCTGACCTGGAGAGTGTACAGAGAACCTTCACGGCACACATAAGTATGTTTAAGAACCTAAATTACTGGGAATGGTTGAAGACCCTTGATTTGTATTCCCTGGAACGCAGGTGAGAAAGATACATGATATTATACACTTGGAAAATCCTAGAGGGATTAGAACGAAATTTGCACACGAAAATCACTCCCTACGAAAGAAAAAGACTCGGCAGGAGATGCAACATTCCCCAGTGAAAAGCAGGGTCTCCACGAATAAACTAAGAGACAACACAATAAGTGTCAGGGGCCCAGGATTGTTTAACTGCCTCCCACCATACATAAGGGGGATTACCAATAGACCCCTGGCTGTCTTAAAGAAGGTACTGGACAGGCACCTAAAGTCAGTACCTGATCAGCCGGGCTGTAGTTCGTACCCTGTTCTGTTCTGTTGTAGATTCGCCTGTACAAGTGCCCGGCCTTGGCCTTTTCCAAGAGGTGGCCCGCCCTTGGCTCCCAGGAATGGGAGTGTCTTGAAGGGCATGCCAGCTGTGCAGCAGCTGGTGATGCGAGGACGGCTGATGAAGCTGCACAGCAGCAGGTGTTGTCGGGAAGGGCCGAGAAAGCAGCCATTACAGGGTCGACTGGAGCCACACCCCAGTTTTAGGCCGAGGCCTGAGTGCTGGGGACACTCACTTCATGCTGATTGGTCGATAAAGTTATGGCTGGCCATAAATGGAGCCATTTTTGATGGACTTGAATTTTGTTCTGGAGACTTTGATCACCTGGATCTTTCTGATAGTGTTGTTTATATGCTTTTTCCGTGTCCTCCATCAGTATTTGATATGTGTCAGAGTCGTCAACATCGATGGTGAAATTAGACACATATGCAACACTTGGGTATCTTTATTGAGGAAACGTTTCGCCACACAGTGGCTTCATCAGTCCATACAAAGCAGAAAGTTGAAAGGAGAGGAGTAGTTTGAGGTAATCAGTCCCTCGGCCTGGAGTCGATGTGTTCAGTCCATCAATCTTGGAGCTAGTACAGCATAGGGTAAATAGAAGTTGCTTATATACTGTAGACAGGTGAGTTGAAGCAGGACGAAGACCTACTTCGACTAGTGGATGGTACCACTATGACCCCGCCTCCTCCTGCTTCGTCTCACCTGTCTACAGTATATAAGCAACTTCTATTTGCCCTATGCTGTACTTTCTACAAGATTGATGGACTGAACACATCGACTCCAGGCCGAGGGACTGATTACCTCAAACTCCTCCTCTCCTTTCAACTTTCTACTTTATATTGGACTGATGAAGCCACTGTGTGGCGAAACGTTTCCTCAATAAAGATACCCAAGTGTTGCATATGTGTCTAATTTATAACTTGTCGGTTCTCTGAACCTTTCATCTACATCATCGATGGTGAACTTTAAAGTCCCGTCTTGTAGTCGAGAGCGTAATTCTCTGCAGTACATTACACTACTGTGAGGGGCAGTTGTGTAGAGCAACACACCTGGCCAGCTTGCGTTGCCAGACCTGCTGAACTTGTCGCCAGGCTGTTCTTCAACTGGTTGTGTTATTTTGGGTATGGCGTCTGTTGATTGGTTCTCTTGGGGTGAGGTTGCTGATTGGTCCGTTATCGTGGTGGAGGCAGTCAGTTGTGGAGTCTCATTGGTGGGCTTGGGAGTCGTCTCGACACTCGTAGGAGGTGGTGGTGGCGGTGGAGCTGCTGGGGATGAACTTTCTGGTGGTGAGACAATAACGCTGTTGGAGGTGAGTTTGAGCATGTCAGCAGAAGGTGGACACTCCGGGATTAGGAAACTATTCATGTTGTTTAGCCTGACGAGTTCGTTGATGACTGTGTTGGATTGTTGTGGGTTCACCGTCTGGTATGAGAGGTAGCACTGGTGGAGGGTAAAGATTGTGTGGTCTTAAGTATTTTAATGGTGTCTGGTTGCAGTTTCGTGATTGCAGCATATGATGGAGGCCTTGTAGTTGTTTTATGTTGTTCTCCTTGGGTTTTCTTGAGTACGTCTCGTCTTGTGGGACACTTGGCAGCTAAGGTGTGGTGCTCATTCTTGCAGTTCAGGCATTTTGGTGGTGTAGTGGAGGTACAGGTCTTGAAATCATGTCCTTCACTGCCGCAGGTCGAGCAGAATTTTTTATCCTTGGTAGGACAATCCTTGGTGGCATGCAAGTAAGAGTAGCAACTGCAACATTGCGTGATGTAGTGGAACCTCTCGGCTTCAGTGAAGTTTGGGTTGATGTGGAAATAGCGGATTGCCATTCCATGAGCTAGAGCTTGGGCAGCCATGTTGACATCAGTGAAGGTGATCTTAACCACAGAAGAAGTGTTGGAGATCTTGGTGATATATTCCACAGTGGCCCAGGGGTTCTGGTCTTCTATTGACTTGGGTTGGGTAGTGATGAGCTTGTCCAGTCGTTTGAGAAACACAGTTCTCTTGGCCCTCAAAGCTGGGAAAGACGTGACGTGAAATTGTCGTGTTGCAAGGGTCGTTGTATCTGTAGACGCCATCAGTTTTTCAGCCTTATTGTCGTCTGCACAGACTATAATAAAGGTATCCTTCAGCGAAAGAATCGCATTGAATTTAACCTGCAAGCTGCAGCTAACAACAGCTGCCGCTAACAACAGCTGCCGCTAACAACAGCTGCCGCTAACAACAGCTGCCGCTAACAACAGCTGCCGCTAACAACAGCTGTAAGGGCTAGTTTGGACGAGTCACTTACTGTCCCACTTCTGAGCTTGATTTTCACACGATCTGAGTTATGCATCGTGGTTCATCATTGACGATGATAAGTGCAGAAACAAAAGTTCCCCTCCCCAACGGAGATCGCAAGGATACGATGGTTCGTACGTCGGTTTACGTGCGGATAAAAGTAACAGCCTGGTTGATCAGACCCTGATCCACCACGAGGCTTGGTCAGGGACCTGGCCGCGGGGGAGTTCACCCCCGAAACCCTCTTCGGGTATACTCCAGATAATACAAATCGAAATTCATAGATTTCCCATAGAATAATGAATCCTAATGAATCAGATTAAAGAATTAGTAGTTGAAGTTATCACTATGTAATTACCACTCTCTTAAATGACTATAATGTATTCAATATTTAAAACTCCACTGTAGAGTTGTATGAGAGTTTGACAGAAAAAAGAATGTAGAATAGTGTCTTAGAGATTATTAAGTAGCCGTAGTGTAGACAACATTCACCTGCACCTTCATGTTGCACAGTGACTTTCTGTGCAATTACTACTATTACTATTACTACTACTAATAATAATATATATATGATGGAGTCCACCTCTGGTGTACTACATTGTGGGACCCATAGCCTCGGAGAAGTGGATAAAAAGGCTGATATTATTAGAAGCCATCTAGATAACCATAATTTGATTAATGATACTCAGCATGGATTCACGAGGGGCCGTTCCTGCCTAAGAAAGCTTTTGAGGCTGTTGATCACGATAAAGAATTCGATATTGTTTATTTAGATTTTAGTAAAGCTTTTGATAGAGTACCGCACCAGAGACTGTTAAAGAAAGTGGCAGCTCATGGCATTGGGGGAAAAGTGCTGTCATGGATCGAGTCATGGCTCACCAATAGGAAGCAAAGAGTGTGCATAAATGGGGTTAAATCCGAGTGGGGATCTGTAACAAGTGGTGTTCCACAGGGATCAGTCTTAGGCCCGTTGTTGTTTATAATATATATCAATGACCTTGATTAGGGAATTACTAGTGATATGAGCAAATTCGCCGATGACACGAAGATAGGTAGGATAATTGATTCAAACGTAGATGTCAGGGAACTTCAGGAGGAATTAGACAAACTCAATTCCTGGTCAGAAAAGGGGCAGATGCAGTTCAATGTAGATAAATGCAAGATTCTGAAGCTCGGGAGTGTCCATAACCCAAGCACTTATAAGTTAAATAACGTAGAACTTAGCCATACAGATTGCGAAAAGGACTTGGTGGACTCAGATGAAGTGTGGTGGACCTGACTTAACTCAGTGGTGGACCTGACTTAACTCAGTGAAGACGTGTCTTGTGTACTCTCTGTGGACTGAACCATCTTTGCTCGGTGAAGACTTTTCTACTGTGCTTCCGTTATTAGCTACCTGAGATTGGATGATGGTTTCCCTCGACTACGAGCAGCTATATCTCCAACTTAAGGCGGAATTAACGGAAGCTAGAAGAGAGATTCAACGTTTGAATGGTATATGCAAGGATTATCCCCGGAACAATGTCGCCGATGATCAGACCAACGAATGGATGCTAGTCGGATCTGAAGGGACGAAGCTGAAGTTGAAGAAGGTCCAGGAGACTGCTGTGAAAACCAGCAACTCTTTTTCCGTGTTATCAGACGACCGTCATGCACACCGCCAGTCGAGGTAAGAACATTGTTTTAGTTGGGGATAGTCAGATTAAGTTTATGGACAGGGAATTTTGTCTTAAGGATAGGAATAGGAGGCAGAGGGTGTGTTATCCTGGGGCTGGGATGAAGGATATTGTTAGCCGTCTGGACGACATCATGAGAGGTAATGGGAGCAATCCTATTATTTGTCTCAGTGCTGGAGGCAACGATGTTGGCAGACGTAGGAGTGAGGAGCTGATTAGCAGCTATAGGTCAGCAATAGACATAATTAGGAAGAAGGGTGGGAACCCTGTCATATGTGGTGTTTTGCCAAAGAGAGGAGTTGGAAATGAATAATTGTCCAGGGCAATTGGTGTCAATTGCTGGCTGGACAAATACTGTAAGGAAAATGCAGTAACATTCATTGACAACTGGGACCTCTTCTATGGCAGAAATGACATGTATGCCAGGGATGGGGTTCATTTATCTAGGTCTGGGGTGGGGGCACTGCCAACTGCAGTGGAGGGAGCTGTTAGGGCTTTAAACTAGAAAAAGTTAGTGGTATGGGTTATGGGGGAAAACAGTGAAGTCCCAGTGTAGTAATGTTATAAATTCTAGGGGAACTAGTAATAGGCAGAATAAGGTGGGTATTGGAAAGCCAGTGGCACTAGGTGACATATATATATATATATATATATATATATATATATATAACCTGAGCCTCACTATCCTCATAAAAACTCTTTACAGCCTTCAGTAAGTTACTATCTATTCCATACACTTGCAACATTTGCCACATTGCTCCCCTATCCACTCTATCATATGCCTTTTCTAAATCCATAAATGCAATAAAAACTTCTCTACCTTTATCTAAATACTGTTCACATATATGCTTCACTGTAAACACTTGATCTACACATCCCCTACCCACTCTAAAGCCTCCTTGCTCATCTGCAATCCTACTCTCTGTCTTACCTCTAATTCTTTCAATAATAACCCTGCCATACACTTTACCTGGTATACTCAGTAAACTTATTCCCTATAATTTTTACACTCTCTTTTATCCCCCTTCCCTTTATATAAAGGAACTATACATGCTCGCTGCCAATCCCTAGGTACCTTCCCCTCTTTCATACATTTATTAAACAAAAATACCAACCACTCCAGCACTATATCCCCTCCTGCTTTTAACATTTCTGTCATGATTCCATCAATTCCTGCTGCTTTACCCCCTTTCATTCTACGTAATGCCTCACGCACCTCCCCCACACTCACATCCTGCTCTTCTTCACTCCTAAACGATGTTGTACCTCCCTGGCCAGTACATGAAATTATCGCCTCCCTCTTTTCATCGACATTTAAAAGTTCCTCAAAATATTCCCGCCATCTACCCAATACCTCCAGCTCCCCATCTACTAACTCCCCTACTCTGTTTTTAACTGACAAATCCATTCGTTCCCTAGGCTTTCTTACCTTGTTTATCTCACTCCAAAAAAATTTCTTGTTTTCAGCAAAATTTCTTGACAGAGCCTCTCCCATTCTTTCATCCGCTCTTCTTTAGCACTCTCTCACCACTCTCTTCACCTTTCTTTTACTCTCCATATACTCTGCTCTTCTATTAACATTTCTGTTTTGTAAAAACCTCTCATAAGCTACCTTTTTCTCTTTTATCACACCCTTTACTTCTTCATTCCACCACTCACTCCTCTTTCCTCCTGCACCCACCCTCCTATAACCACAAACTTCTGCCCCACATTCTAATACTGCATTTTTAAAACTATCCCAACTCTCTTCAACCCACCCACTACTCATACTTGCACTAGCCCACCTTTCTGCCAATAGTTGCTTATATCTCACCCTAACTTCCTCCTCCCTTAGTTTATACACTTTTACCTCTCTCTTACTTGCTGTTGCCATTTTCTTTTTATCCCATCTACCTTTTACTCTAACTGTAGCTACAACCAAATAATGATCTGATATATCCGTTGCCCCTCTATAAACATGTACATCCTGAAGCCTACTCATCAACCTTTTATCCACCAATACATAATCCAACAAACTACTTTCCTTTCGTGCTATATCATACCTTGTATATTTTTTATCCTCTTTTTCATAAAATATGTATTACTTATTACCAAACCTCTTTCTACACATAGCTCAATTAATGGTTCCCCATTTACATTTACCCCTGGCACCCCAAATTTACCTACTACTCCATCCACAACAATTTTACCCACTTTATCATTAAGATCCCCAACCACAATTACTCTCTCACTTGGTTCAAAACTCCCCACACACTCACTCAACATTTCCCAAAATCTCTCTCTCTCCTCTACACTTCTCTCTTCTCCAGGTGCATAAACACTTACTATAACCCACTTTTCACATCCAACCTTTATTTTACTCCACATAATCCTTGAATTTATACATTTATATTCCTTCTTTACCTGCTATAACTGATTATTCAACATTATTGCCACTCCTTCTTTAGCTCTAACTCTGTTTGAAACCCCTGATCTAATCCCATTTATTTCTCCCCACTGAAACTCTCCTACCCCCTTCAGCTTTGTCTCACTTAAAGCCAGGACATCCAGCTTCTTTTCATTCATAACATCTACAATCATCTCTTTCTTATCATTCGCACAACATCCACGCACATTCAAACATCCCACTTTGACGATTTTCTTCTTCTTCTTTTTAGTAAGCTATACAGGAAAAGGGGTTACTAGCCCATTGTTCCCGGCATTTTAGTTGACTTTTACAACACGCATGGCTTACGGAGGAAAGATTCTTATTCCACTTCCCCATGGATATGAAAGGGAAAAGCAATAAGAACAAGAACTATTAAGATATAATCAAAGAAAACTCAGATGAGTGGGTATACAATAAACGTGTACATGTTTGCGTAGTGTGACCTAAGTGTAAGTAAGTAGCAAAACGTACCTGAAATCTTGCATGTTTATGAGACAGAAAAAGACACCAGCAATCCTACCATCATGTAAAACAGTTTCAGGTTTCTGTTTCACAGTCACCTGGCAGGATGGTAGTACCTCCCTGGGTGGTTGCTGTCTACCAACCTACTACCTATATATATATATATATATATATATATATATATATATATATATATATATATATATATATATATATATATATATATATATATATATATGTATATATATATATATGTCGTGCCGATTAGGTAAAACTGGTCAATTAGCAAGAACTCATCTAAAATTAAGTCCTTTCTAAAATTTTCTCTTATACGTTTAAAGATATATTTTTTCATTTATGTTAAAGTAAGAATTTATAATTTTGTACCAAGAGAAACTTTGAAAACCTACCTAACCTTATTACAACAAGCGCAATTTAATTTAGCCTAACCCAACTAAATATATTTTAGATACGTTAACATTAATTTAATAATAAACAAACACAATGAAATATATTTTTTCCGTTATGTTCAGAATGATTTTGGCGAAATTATTGCATACACAAATTTTCACTTGTCTTATATGGCAAGGTGAGCGTTGCTATTTAAGAAAAATCGCAAGTTTTACCTAATCGGCACGACATATATATATATATATATATATATATATATATATATATATATATATATATATATATATATATATATATATATATATATATATATATATATATATATATATATATATATATATATATATGTGTGTGTGTCATGTGCCATTTTCCCTACGGCTTACCACACAGTTTGAGGTATGGAGAGCAACCCACAGCCTCCACAGGCAGATGTCAGTCCCAATGGCAACCTCCTCTCTTGCGAAAACCTTCTTCTAGCATTCAAATCCACTGCTAGCAGTACCCTATCCCACATTCCTAAAGCAGCTCGCCCATATGCAGCAGGGAAATTCACAGACCTTCTTAAGCAGGTGAATGGAGGGTCCACCAATTTAGAAGCCCGAGTCACCATTAAAGCATGGCGCAACCTGCTCCTGTTTGGCAATGTTTGTCTTGCAGTTCCTGAAAGACGAGGCAAACTGCTAACCACATCAGTCATCAAGGCGGTGCGCAACTACCCAAGAACAGATAATTTTGTCCCTCTGCCCCACCATCGCAGGAATCACAGAGGTAGACCCAAGAAAAATTCCACTGAAAACGAGAAAATTTGCGCACAGGTTAGCAAAAAAATCGAAGAAGGCAACACAGTGGGAGCAATCAGAATAATTACAAGTGACGACACTGTAGCTCCCAAAGATGAGACCACAGCTCAAGCACTAAGAGACAAGCATCCAACAAGGGACACCATAGCTATCAACAACAACCCTGAAGGAGACCCCATCACTGAACAATTAATTTTGCCAGTATCAGAAGTGTATAAGGCGATAGTGTCATTTCCAGCAGGATCTGCAGGAGGTTACACTGGAATTCGCCTGGCTGGGCGAATCCCAGAATAAATTAAACCTTTCTTTTTTGGAGCCTCATTATGCGCTTTGAAGAAGAAGGATGGGGGAATCAGACCCATTGCTGTTGGTAACACCCTTCGCCGCCTAGTTGCCAAAGCAGCAGTAAGAAACATTCGCCTAGAAGCTGCCAGTTTACTCCAGCCACACCAACTGGGCTTTGGGGTCTCTCAAGGCAGTGAAGCCGCAGCTCATGCGGCAAGGGCCTACATCAGGGACCTATCAGAAGACAAGGCCGTAGTCAAACTTGACTTTAGAAATGCTTTTAATATGGTGAAGAGAGATGTGGTCTTGCCAGCCGTTCGGGATCGGTTCCCCAGTCTCTTTCCCTTCATTTCAGCTGGCTACAGCAAACCCTCGACTCTTTTGTTTGGGGAACATGAAATTCCCTCATCTGAGGGTGTTCAGCAGGGTGATCCACTCGCTCCACTTCTCTTCTGTTTGGCAGTAAGATAACTAACTTCCAGCCTATGCAGCGAGCTCAACATCTGGTACCTGGATGATGGCACTCTGGCAGGTACTGGGGAGTCCTTGTTAGAGAACCTACAACGGGTGAAGACACAGGGAGAAGCCTTAGGACTCATCCTTAATCCCTCAAAGTGTGAAATTATCACAACAAATCAGGAAATAATCAATGCGGTGCAAACAATCCTCCCAGAAGTCACTACTACCACTCCATCCAACAGTACCCTCCTGGGAGCACCGCTGGGTCACCACGCCATCGACACTGTCCTCAAGGACAAAGTGAATGACCTGAAAAGAATGGAGGAGAGAATAAGTGGTCTTGATGCCCATGATGCCCTGTATCTCCTCACAAGGTGTCTTACTATGCCAAGACTCACTTACTTCTTGAGGTGCGCACCCTCTTTTGAAAACCCAACACTTGACGAGTATGACGCACACCTGAGATTAACCTTCAAGAAGGCAATGAATCTGTCACTAGAGGATCAGCAATGGGAGCAGGCAACCCTCCCAGTGCGACTGGGAGGTATAGGGGTGCGCAAAGCAAGGCAGGTAGCGTTACCTGCATTTCTGTCATCGTGTTTGGCTTCCAGTGGATTAGTCAAGAGGATTGTCCCTGAACGTTTGAGAGGTGTGGTGGGAGCTCAAGACCCCAAGTTCATTGAAGCAGCAGGGCAGTGGGACATCATGGCAGACTCCTCCAGTAGACCAGCTCCTCCCAAAGAGCACAAACAGTCCCACTGGGACAAACCGATCATGGAAAAAATTTCCAACACAATGCTCACCAACGCTTCAGGAAAGGACAAAGCGCGTCTCCTAGCGGTGAAGGCACCACACTCAGGAGATTTCCTTCTTGCTGTTCCCAATTCCTCTCTGGGGACTCGACTCGACCCACAGGCCATTCGGATTGGTGTTGCTCTTCGCCTAGCCGCCCCCATACTCACCGAACATAGGTGTATTTGCGGCAGGGCGACGGCTGACCAATTCGGACTTCATGGTCTAGTGTGTCACACATCAAAAGGGAAGTATGCTAGACATGAGGAGGTCAATGACATCATAAAGAGAAGCCTCGCCACAGCCCGTTGCCCAGCTCAACGGGAACCCCAAGTGCAGAGGTCTGATGGAAGTCAAAAGCTTCCTGATGGAGCCACCATGCTACCCTGGAAGGATGGTAAGCAGATTGCTTGGGACTACACCTGTGCTGCCACATTGGCAGACACCTACCTGCCACACTCCTTAGCCGAAGGGGTGGAGCTGCCAGCCACAGGGAGACCCAGAAGACCCGCAAATATGAAGACCTTCCTCTTGCTATAACTTCATCCCAATAGGGTCGGAGACCCATGGAACATGGGGCAAGTGTGCTCTAAAGTTTCTCAAGGAGCTGGGTGGAAAACTCATCATAGAAACCAAGGACCACAGGGCGACCAGCTTCCTCTTTCAGAGACTCAGTGTTGCGATCCAGAGGGAAATGCCTGCAGTATTCTGGGCACACGGCCCACTGCCGGGAGTTGGAAGAAGTATTTGACATGTAGCTCTGAGTTATCTATGTTGTTTTACTCCCATTGTATTTTGTCTTGAAATAAAGTTTGTAAAAAAAGATGGGGTGGTAGGGAAGTGGAATATTCAAATGGCTTCAGAAAGAAATCTAAATATTCTTCCTTGAAGTCTTTTTATCCACTTCTCCTAGGCAATGGGTCCCACAATTGACACCAGAGGTGGACCCCATATATATATATATATATATATATATATATATATATATATATATATATATATATATATATATATATATATATTGTGTGTGTGTGTGTGTGTGTGTGTGTGCTAGGAATTCCAAGAGCAGGCGAAATATTCACAAACACTGATCTCTGGCCGACGGAGACTTGAACCTACGAACCTCATGACAAGGTACGCAGTGCTTTACCGACCGTACCACACTGGTCCAATACCTTGTGAATATTTCGCCTGCTCTTGCGAATTCCTAGCATTGTAAAAATCTCTAGTTGTGTCGATGCATGCAGGGGATGAGATGAAAAGCTGTAAGCCACCTGCCTGAAAGCTGGCTGCCCTGGATCAACGTCTAGCGTGAGCTGGATGCCAAGGTATTGGTCCAGTGTGCTACGGTCGGTAAAGCACTGCGTACCTTGTCATGAGGTTCGTAGGTTCGAGTCTCCGTCGGCCAGAGATCAGTGTTTGTGAATATTTCGCCTGCTCTTGCGAATTCCTAGCATATATATATATATATATATATATATATATATAGGATGGGGTCCACCTCTGGTGCAAATTGTGGGACCCATAGCCTCGGAGAAGTGGATAAAAAGGCATCAAGGAAGAATATTTGGATTTCTTCCTGAAGCCGTTTGAATATTCCACTTCTCCTACCACCCCATCCTATATACACACATACATACATATAAATGCTTTATTAATAGACAGAATACATTTATAAAACACACAAACATGAACATGAATACAATGGTACAATATGTCAAAGATTATGAATCTCCTCCAGCTCCTCCGAAGCCGGACGCGAGCCGAGTATGCAGCATGCGTTTCCCCTCTGGATGGCCACGCTGAGACGCTGGAACATGAACGTGGCTGCCCTTGGGTCCCTGGTGGTGTCGATGAGTCTGGAACCCAGCTCTTTAAGGAAACGTGTTGCATTTTTTCCCCACGCTCCCAAGGTCTCCGATCCCACTGGGACAAATTTATACTCTTGGCTTATGTCCCTGTACTTGCCGATCTTGTACTCCTCTCTGTGGTCAGCAGCTCCTCCCTGTCGCCCAACACTGTGGTGGATGTAAGTGTCAGCCAGTGTCGACACGCAGGTATAATCCCATGCTAAGAGCTTGCCATTCTTCCAAGGATAGATGGTGATCCCGTCGGGGCGGTTTGCTGGGTTGTGGGCGTTGTTGGCTGCTAGTGATCGAGGCTCTCTCTCGGCTGGGCATCCAGCTGTAGCGAGGGTTCTCTTTATGATGTCGTTGACATCCTTGATGGCTAGACAGAATAGAAAGGGAGCAAGAGGGTCCCCCTGTTGCACACCCTCACACGAGTCAATTTCATGGTCCCCAAACAAAAGTTTAGAAGCCACACTATAACACGATTCTATGAAGGGATAGAGGGAAGGAAAGTGCCTAGAAACTGCTTGGAGAGCAGCATCCCTTCTGACTGAGTTGAAAGCATTGGCAAAGTCCAATTTGATTAAGGCTTTTTCATTGGACATGTTGTTGATGTATACTCGTGCTGCATGGGCAGCTGCTTCACAGCCTTGTTGAACACCAAAACCGAGCTGAGTTGGTTTCAACATTGAGGCAGCATCTTGACTCACCCTTCGTACTGCAGCCTTGGCAACTAGGCGCCGAAGGGTGTTGCCCACTGCAATGGGCCTGATTCCTCCATCCTTTTTCCGGAGGCACACAGTGAGGCACCAAAGAAAAGGGGTCTAATGGTCTGTGGGACACTACCAGCCAGGCACCCATTGGAAAATTTGGTGAGTTCAGACAACAATCTCTCAGAGACCTCACCAAGACCTGGATTGAGCATTTGTTTCAAGTGTTGTGGCCTTAAACCAGTGAAACCTCCTGCTGAGCCCTGTGGGAAAGACATAGCAGCTTTATACACATCGGCGTCCCGTAGGTTAAATGTTCTTGACCTGCTGCAATGTCAAGGGGTCAATGTTGGTACTGGGAGCCCTGGGCGGATGTTTGTCCTTCAGGGCTTGTGCTGTAATGATATCCTTAGGAGCGATGGTATCCTCACTGGTTATAAGCCTCAGTGCTCCGATAGTATTACCCTCTTCTATTTTCTGCTAATGTGGGCCCTGATTTTTGAGGTGTCTGGTGTCCTGTTGTTGACATTTGCCTGGCGGGTGTTTGACGTCCTGGAGGGGATACGGACAAGGTTGTCATCTCTAGGGAATGCATTTATTGCCCTGATAACAGATGTAGCTAGTGACTTGTCCCTCCTTGGTGGGACAGCCAAACAGGCATTGCCAAAAAGCAGAAGGTTGTGCCAGGATCCATTGTTTGCAGGAGCATCGTTGACTTTCTTCAAGAGGTCAGCGAATTTGCTGGCAGCTTCATGGCGAGCTGCTTTGGGGATGTGTTCAGCGTCCTGGTGGATGTTAATTTGATTGCAGCTTTTAGGTCCTCTGTAGAGGTGAAGTCAGGGTGGCTGTCAGCTCTGTCTGCTGGGAGGGTCTGTTGGCTGTTCCCATTTGGAGCCCTCCTGGAGCCTAGACATCCATTGTGTGCACGGATGTTGCCAGTAGAGGGATTGAGTGCACATTCCTATGGCACACCTGGCAGATGCCTCGGGACGGGTTCCAAGGCGTTGGCTCTGTCCTGGAGATTCCTGGGAACCCTGCACTTCTTGTGACATGGTGTGGGTGGGAGGGCGCCAGCTGTGGAGTACCGGGTGAAGGACAGCATGGATGCATGGGGGATGGGGGTGGGAGAGTAGTGAGCGGGAGTGTGAGTAATTCGTGAGGCACTAAACGGCAACACTCTTGGTCAGGAAGTCAGTAGGCCTAGACCAGGAATGGGGGTGAGGGAGTGGCCCTATATGTTCACTTAAGATGCACATTGCTAACTTTTGCTAATTGATACACTTAGAAACAACCTCGCCATTTGGCACACTGATCGCCGTGTTCTCACTGTTAACCAAGGTGGTGTTCTGTTCATCATCAAAAGACGAGTACTGGGCGGCCACTCTCCCCCCAACCCCGGCCAAACAGAGGGTAAACAAACCTCCCCCACACCTACACTGGAGGGATCCCCTCAACACCGCATCCTCTAACTACTCAACTCCCAACAATCACACTGCACTTTCACTGATATAGAAGCAACGGCCTGATGCAGAAGATTGTCATGACTCTGTAATCTCAGTGGATACTCACGATGACGTCTGCTTGAACTGGCCCTTCCCACACATGTAGATTCCTCGTTTACACACAAAATATATGGAGCACCACAAACTGGCTCCCTCCCTCCACGCCGATTAGGTAAAACTGGTCAATTAGTAAGAACTCATCTAAAATTAAATCCTTTCTAAAATTTTATCTTATACGTTTAAAGATATATTTTTTCATTTATGTTTATGTAAAATTTATAATTTTGTACCAAGAGAAACTTTGAAAACCTTGTAACCTTATTACAACAATCGCAATTTAATTTAGCCTAACCCAACTAAATATATTTTAGATACTTTAACATTAATTTAATAATAAACAAATACAATGAAATATATTTTTTCGTTATGTTCAGAATGATTTTGGCGAAATTATTGCATACACAAATTTTCACTTGTCTTATATGGCAAGGTGAGCGTTCTATTTAAGCCAAATCGCAAGTTTTACCTAATCGACGACTATATATATATATATATATATATATATATATATATATATATATATATATATATATATATATATATATATATATATATATATATATATATATATATATATATGTCTGCCGATTAGGTAAAACTGGTCAATTAGCAAGAACTCATCTAAAATTAAGTCCTTTCTAAAAAATTTCTTATACGTTTAAAGATATATTTTTTCATTTATGTTAATGTAAGAATTTATAATTTTGTACCAAGAGAAACTTTGAAAACCTACCTAACCTTATTACAACAAGCGCAATTTAATTTAGCCTAACCCAACTAAATATATTTTAGATACGTTAACATTAATTTAATAATAAACAAACACAATGAAATATATTTTTTCGTTAAGTTCAGAATGATTTTGGCGAAATTATTGCATACACAAATTTTCACTTGTCTTATATGGCAAGGTGAGCGTTGCTATTTAAGCCAAAATCGCAAGTTTTACCTAATCGGCACGACATATATATATATATATATATATATATATATATATATATATATATATATATATATATATATATATAATATAAAAGATCACAGTAAACAGGTGATATCAAATTATGCAAAACAACCACTATGAAAAATAGAGGAATTACAAGCGCTTTCGTGACTACTCACATTATCATAGTTCCTTGATAATGTGAGTAGTCACAAAGTTTGGAATTCTCATTTTTCATAGTGGTTTTTTTGCATATTGATATCACTTTTACTGTGATCTTTCATATATAAAATATATATATATATATATATATATATATATATATATATATATATATATATATATATATATATATATATATATATATATTAAAAGTCGGCAAGTAATATTTATTTAAATATAATAGACTAAAAGTGAAAGTGATTTCATTATGTCTCTTCTAAGGAGCAATCTAACTCATTATGTACCTAGATACCCCCTAGCAATGCTTATGGAAGGTCACAATAATGGGGATGGGTGTGAGTCCCATAGACTTACCTCTGGTAGGATCCAGCAAATCATCAGAAGAGGAAGTGTTTAAACATGGGAGATAAACAATGATGAACTATTTCCACACTGTCAACTGGAATGAGTAATTTATAAACAATCTGTGAAATACCCGAAAATCTGCTGTAAATAAATTTGAGATACGTCGTAATAAACGAATGTCAATGAATGAAGAGAAGATTGGACGAGGATTCGAATCGTGGTCCTGAATGGTTACATATGTTGGCCCTACCATAATTTAGAACCACTGTTCGAGTCCTCGTCCATTCTTGTTTATTCACTGGTTTTAATTTTTAGATCGTTGACACACTTCTTGAGTGCTGTCATGGAGGAAGAATCTTCCTCCAGCGCTTTCCTCAAGAATGAGCCCATCTTCGTGGGCTTCACTCATTAAAGAACCCAAAATCAGTGGTCCTAAATAAATAGGAGTGGCACACTCCTACGTCTTCTCAAAATAGGAGTGGCACACTCCTACGTCTTCTCTCAGAGATGAATGTATTCACGTGCTCTCAGGAACACCCAACAAGGTGAAGCCAATGTTAATGTTTTCGTTGCCCAACATAAAATGGAAGTTTTGCAACTTGCACAAAGGACGCTGCTGACAAGGCATTGTCCGGGAGTTGGCCAATGTTTTGTGTTGAGGTTGGACACAGGCTCATCATGCTGGCGGAGCAGAGGACGCGCAACCTCCCAACACAAAGGCCAACCAAGCCAATCGATCACATATTTTTTTTTCTTTTCTTGCAGCTTGCACGAGTTGGTGGCCGCTCCAGCCACACCAAGAACTATACAAGGACGGCTTGCATTTTTCTTACTCCTTTAGCTCAAATATTTTGTTGGTTTTTGTTTTCCTAAATTTAAAAATATTTTGTTAATAATAATGAAAATAATAATAATAATTATAATAATAATAATAATAATAATAATATTAATAATAATAATAATAATAATATAATAATAATAATAAAAATAATAATTATGATTGCTATTATTATTATTATTATTATTATTATTATTATTATTATTTACTTTTTATTATCATTTGTATTGTTGTTTCATATATATATATATATATATATATATATACTATATGACTTTTTGATGATGTAGGTAGGTAGTCAAGGATCTGCCAAACACAACTTATATTCTACCCAAGCTGATTTTATCTTGTCTAATGTATATTAAATTCAATATTCATATTATTTTCAAAACTATTTTTTATGAAACTTGATTCTATTATATTTCTCTCGACCATGAACCTGCTAGATATAACTTTCTCAGCATTTTGAAAATCAATTAGATGGTTAAAATCTCTCACAAGAATAAACAGAGCATAGAATCTTGTTCAGTTCTAATGCTATATTTATGATGTTTTAATCTTAGTTCAAGACTTAGTTTGACCATAATATTTTACAAAGAATCTTGTAAACACATCCGTCAGCATTTTTGAGGGGATTTTTAAAAAAAATAATTTCTGTACCAAGATTTTTAAATAAAACTTTAATATTAAAAATTCTTAAGTACAGAAGGAATGTCAATAAAGCTTTCATGGTAAGGGAGAACCATCATATTTTTAGTTGAATAACCTTGGATTTCTTTTCTTGAATTGTAAAACATCTGTCTAGCAATTTTAAAAGATTTATCAATTAAGTTGTTTGGGTATTTTAGGCCATTAGCTATTTCAGAAATCTTCAAAATTTCCTTGTCTATGAACTCTGGGCTGCAAATACGCAAACGTTTCAGGAACACTGATGGTAATACAGAAGTATAACTTTATATTGATGTGAAGACTGACAGTGATCTCCAGGTTTCTCGTCCCTGTGTGGCCACAGGTTGTCCCAATCAATCTCCTTGTGATTGAAATCCCCCAAAACTAGTGTCTTTGCCCTCCCATGTGTGTGTGTGTGTGTGTGTGTATGTGTGTGTGTGTGTGTGTGTGTGTGTGTGTGTGTGTGTACTCACCTATTTGTAATCACCTATTTGTGGTTGCAGGGGTCAAGTCATAGCTCCTGGCCCCGCCTCTTCACTGATTGCTACTAGGTCCTCTCTCTCCTGCTCCATGAGCTTTATCAAACCTCGTCTTAAAACTATGTATGGTTCCTGCCTCCACTGCGTCACTTTCTAGGCTATTCCACTTCCTGACAACTCTATGACTGAAGAAATACTTCCTAACATCCCTTTGACTCATCGGAGTCTTCAACTTCCAATTGTGACACCTTGTTTCTGTGTCCCATCTCTGGAACATCTTGTCTCTGTCCACCTTATCTATTCCTCGCAGTATTTTATATGTCGTTATCATGTCTCCCATAACCCTCCTGTCCTCTAGTGTCGTCAGGCCGATTTCCTTAACCTTTCTTCCAGGACAATCCCCAGCTCTG
>WNWK01016517.1:0-22500 GCA_009830355.1 Cherax destructor
ATAGAAGGTCTTATCAGTGTTGAGTGTAAGTTTGTTGGCTGTCATCCATGTTGATATTTTTATTAATTCGTCGTTAACAATGGTGTTGAGCGTTTCAAGATTTGGGTGGTAGATGACATAAGTCGTGTCGTCAGCAAAGAGTATTGGTTTCAGGTGTTGTGATACATTGGGAAGATCATTGATGTATAAGAGGAAGAGCAGGGGACCAAGGACACTTCCTGTGGTACTCCAGTATCAAGTGGTCGTGTCGAGGAGGTTGTGTCTTTAATGGTGACATATTGATACCTATTAGTAAGGTAGGATTTGAAGTATGCAAGTGCATGACCTCTTATACCATAATGGTCAAGTTTGTGGAGTAGGAGCCGTGGTTTACTGTGTCGAAAGCTTTCCTTAGGTCAATAAAAGTCCTAGTGGATATTCCTTATTTTCGAGTGCTGTGTAAAGCAGGTCTATCATTTTACGATTGCATAGTTAGTGCTTTTATTTTGTCTGAAGCCAAATTGGCAGGGGTTGAGTATGCTTTGTGTCGTTATAAACGAGTTTCTCGAAAATTTTGGATAGCAACGGTAAGTTCGATATTGGCCTATAGTTGTTTACGTCTGTGGGGTCACCATCTTTGTGTATTGGTGTAACACTTGCTGTTTTGAGAAGTTCCGGGAAAGTGCAAGTTTCAAGTGATTTGTTAAAAGTAATGAAATAGCATGTGAAAGAACATGGGCGGCTCCCTTGTATAATAATGGTGGGATTTGAGAAAGATTCCCTGATTTATTTTTAAGTGACTTGATTATCATGGTGACTTCAGTGGGTTCAGTAGGTGCAAGATAGAAGGAGGTTGGGAAATTCCCATCTAGGTAATCACCTGCTCTGGCGTTGGTACCTGGGATTTTACTGGCAAGATTTGATCCTGTATCAATAGGATGTAGTGGTGTTTCATTTGGTTTAGTTAGGATAATATCCCTAGTTTTTTGTTTGTGGGTGCCCAGAATCTGTGAGTGTTTTCCAGGTTTTTTTTTTATATCTCCTCTTGTTTCAGCGAATTTGCTGGAATAGTACAATTGTTTGGCTTTTTTTATTAGTGAGGTGAGAACTGATGAATAGTGTTTAATAAAATCTTTATGTATGAAGCCTCGTCTATATTGTTTTTCATATTGATGTTTCTTGTTAATGAATTTTAGTAAGCTGTTAATTAGCCATGGGCAACCTAGCTGTTTATTTGTAATCTGTTTCATTTTTATAGGACAATGTTTGTTGTATAGCCTAAGTAATTTGTTAAGAAAATTGTCTGTCCAATCATCGATACCCTTGGCGTTGGGGAATTCTACAGCCCAGTCAACCGTCTCTAGCTCTGCTGTGAAGTTACTTATTGAGGCCTGGTCATGGAGTCTAAATGAAACTTTGTTGTATTCTAGTGGTGGTTTATTAATGTTTGTTAAGAGGAAGGTGGGGTAGTGGTCTGTAGTGCTGTCTGTTATTATCCCCGATTTAAGGGGGGGGGGCTAGGATATTGGTCCATATATGATCGATAATGGTTGCACTCGTCTCAGTAAGCCTAGTTGGTTTTGTTATTGTTGGTATGAGAAGTGTGTTGTTCATATTGTTGATGAAATCAGTTACTGGCTGGTCATCTGGTAGGCCAAGATTGATATTGAAGTCTCCAGCTAAGATAAGGTGGTGCTTGTTCATTTGGTTGTTTGTTATTAGCGTTTTTAGTTTATCGCTAAAATTTAGGATGTATGTATGAGGCATCCTGTAAATGGCCCCGATTGTTATGGGAGTCCTGTCTCCACTACGTCACTTGCTAGGCTATTACACTTCCTGACAACTCTATGACTGAAGAAATACTTCCTAACATCCCTTTGACTCAAGAATCTTCAACTTTTAAATTGTGACCCCTTGTTTCTGTGTCCCCTCTCTGGAACATCTTGTCTCTGTCCACCTTATTTATTCCTCGCAGTATTTTATATGTCGTTATCATGTCTCCCCTAACCCTCCTGTCTTCTAGTGTGTACTCACCTAGTTGTTGTTGCAGGGGTCGAGACATAGCTCCTGGCTCCGCCTCATCACTGGCCGCTACTGAGTCACTCTCCCTGCGCCATGAGCTTTATCATACCTCTTCTTAAAGCTATGAATGGATCCTGCCTCCACTACATCGCTTCCCAAACTATTCCACTTCCTGACCACTCTGTGACTGAAGAAATACTTCCTAACATCCCTGTGATTCATCTGAGTCTTCAACTTCCAACTGTGTCCTCTTGTTGCTGTGTTCCATCTCTGGAACATTCTGTCTCTGTCAACCTTGTCAATTCCTCTCAGTATTTTATATGTCGTTATCATGTCCCCCTTATCTCTCCTGTCCTCCAGTGTCGTCAGCTCGATTTCCCTTAACCTCTCCTCGTAGGACATACCCCTTAGCTCCGGGACTAGTCTTGTTGCAAACCTTTGCACTTCTCTAGTTTCTTTACGTGCTTGGCTAGGTGTGGGTTCCAAACTGGTGCTGCATACTCCAATATGGGCCTAACGTACACAGTGTACAGGGCCCTGAACGATTTCTTATTAAGATGTTGGAATGCTGTTCTTAGGTTTGCTAGGCGCCCGTATGCTGCAGCAGTTATTTGGTTGATGTGCGCCTCAGGACATGTGCCTGGTGTTATACTCACCCCAAGATCTTTTTCCTTGAGTGAGGTTTGTAGTCTCTGGCCACTTAGACTGTACTCCGTCTGCCGTCTTTGCCCTTCCCCAATCTTCATGACTTTGCACTTGGTGGGGTTGAACTCCAGGAGCCAATTGCTGGACCAGGCTTGCAGCCTGTCCAGATTCCCTTTGTAGTTCTGCCTGGTCCTCGTCCGATTGAATTCTTCTCATCAACTTCACACCATCTGCAAACAGGGACACTTCGAGTCTATTCCTTCCGTCATGTCCTTCACAAATACCAGAAACAGCACCGGTCCTAGGACTGACCCCTGTGGAACCCAACTCGTCACAGTCGCCCACTCTGACACCTCGCCACGTACCATGACTCGCTGCTGTCTTCCTGACAGGTATTCCTTGATCCATTGGAGTGCCTTCCCTGTTATCCCTGCCTGGTCCTCCAGCTTTTGCAATAATCTCTTGTGTGGAACTGTGTCAAACGCCTTCTTACAGTCCAGGAAAATGCAATCTACCCACCCCTCTCTCTCTTGTCTTACTGCTGTCACCCTGTCATAGAACTCCGATAGATGTGTTGAATATTGTTGTTAGGGGTACACATAGCACATCTGCTCCCTCTCTCAAGACCCATAGAGAGATGTTGTCCGGCCCCATTGCCTTTGAGATATCTAGCTCACTCAGCAGCCTCTTCACTTCTTCCTCGGTTGCTTGTATTGTGTCCAACACTTGGTGGTGTACCCCACCTCTCTGTCTTTCTGGAGTCCCTTCTGTCTCCTCTGTAAACACTTCTTTGAATCTCATGTTGAGTTCCTCACATACTTCGCGGTCGTTTCTTGTGATCTCTCCTCCTTCCTTCCTTAGCCTGATCACCTGGTCCTTTACTGTTGTTCTCCTCCTGATGTGGCTGTACAACAGCTTTGGGTCGGATTTGGCTTTCGCTGCTATGTCATTTTCATATTGTCGTTGGGCCTCGCTTCTTACCTGTGCATATTCATTTCTGGCTCTACGACTGCTCTCCTTATTCTCCTGGGTCCTTTGCCTTCTATACTTCTTCCATTTCCTAGCACACTTGGTTTTGGCCTCCCTGCACCTTTGGGTGAACCACAGGGTCATCCTGGCTTTTTCATTATTCCTGTTACCCTTGGGTACAAACCTCTCCTCAGCTTCCTTGCATATTGTTGTCACATATTCCATCATCTCGTTTACTGACTTCCCTGCCAGTTCTCTGTCCCACTGAACCCTGTTCAGGAAGTTCTTCATGGCCACATAGTCCCCTTTCTTGTAGTTTGGCTTCATTCGTCCAGCCCTTCCTGCTTCCCCTCCACTTGTAACTCTACTGTGTATTCGAAGCTTAAGTCCTCAATATCTGCACTACTCAAGGTGAATACCAGGTCCAGTCTCGCTGGTTCATCCTCTCCTCTCTATCTGGTAGCGTCCCTTACTTGTTGGCACATGAAGTTTTCCAGTACCACCTCCATCATCTTAGCGCTCCACGTTTCTTGGCCCCCATGTGGCTACAAGTTCTCAATCGATTTCCTTGTGGTTGAAGTCACCCATGATCAGTAGCTTCGCCCTGCTCGCATGAGCCCTTCTGGCTACTTCAGCCAGTATTTCAACCATCGCTCTATTACTCTCATCATACTCTTGCCTTGGCCTCCTGCTGTTCTGTGGTTGGTTATACATCACTGCAATTACCACCTGGGACCTCCAGACTGAAGCGTTCATACTATGTAATCTCTTGCTTCTCCTATGTCTCCTCTCTCCAGCTCATCAAAATCCCATTGGTTTTTGATCAGCAGTGCCACTCCTCCATCTCCTCTGTTCCCTCTGTCTTTCCTCAGGATCTGATATCTAGTTGGAAAGATGGCATCTGTTATCATACATGTGAGCTTGGTTTCTGTGAGAGCTATGATGTCCGGTGATGCCTCTTTGACTCTTTTGTGCCACTCCTCCCACTTATTTGTTATTCCGTCAGCGTTGGTGTACCGTACCTTCAGTTTTCTCTCCAACACAGTGTTTTGGGGGGTCTGTGGGGTTGGGGGACATGACAGTGTACTGCAGGATTCTGTAGCGGAGTGTTGGGTGGGGGATTGTGGTTTGTGTTGGGATAGCGTGATTGGATGTGGGGTTCTGGGGATGGTTCTGTGTGTGCTTGCTCTTGTTGCTCTGCCCGGATCTGGTTGTCCTCTGCTGATTCTGTCCTTGTCTCCTCCTAGCTCCTTTCGCTTTTGTGTTCTCTCCCTCAGCTGTTGTCGTTCTATTTTTGTTCTGTCTTGGTCTAGCAACACCCTCTTGTATTCTGCCGATTCCTTCAACTTTGGTTTCTCTATGAGGATCCTGTTTCGCACTGTTTCTGTCTTGAAAATCAGCTTGATTGGTCGTTTTCTCCCCTTCACGTACCCTCCTATTCTCTGAAAATTTACAATCTCGGACATGTCCTCTTCACCTATTTATGTGATGATGTTCTCAATCTCCTTTCTTTCTGCCTGCAGTCTTTCAGTGTGTGTCCTTCCCTCGCTCTCCTGGAGCCCATGAATAAACACTGACTTCGCCCTCTCCTCCTCCCATTGCCTTTCCTTCTGTGACTCTGGTTCCTGTCTGTACATGTGTGTGTACTCACCTAGTTGTGGTTGCAGTGGTCGAGTCACAGCTCCTGGCCCAGTGTGTGTGTGTGTGTGTGTGTGTTTGCACCAAAATTACAAGAACAAGCTATCGGCATCCAAATTTCAAGCGCAAACGATCTCTCGATCACAGAAGGGTCAAGGAAATTTAGCAATATACGTGTAACTCACATAACAAAGTCTCTTAATTTAAAAAAATCGTAATCTCCAGAAAGGCTCAATAAATCTCCTTATTCGACTGCATTAAAATAAACTGCATCTCCATCCTCCGCTTCATTTTTTAAAAGTATCTCATAATCTTGCGACTACTGAGGGCGCGAGCAGGAAGAGAATTCACACTCTCGATCACTACCTTCATCACGTAGTTCCACGCACCTGAGTTGCAAGTCTCACAACACAAACTCCCCCTGATGGATGATGCGCTGCAAGTTGCACACAAAACATTCTCTTCTGATGCTAACTACCGAAGCCTTACTTTTTTTCTTGTATTGAGGGGTAGGTCATCTGCAGGGAGTGAACTCAGCTTTTCCATGTCTAGGTCAAACCGCTCCGAGTCCTTACTGGGAGTCAGCAGTGTGTCACTGTCTCGAGTGAGGTTCTCACTGGGAGTCAGCAGTGTGTCACTGTCTCGAGTGAGGTTCTCACTGGGAGTCAGCAGTGTGTCACTGTCTCGAGTCAGGTTCTCACTGGGAGTCAGCAGTGTGTCACTGTCTCGAGTCGGGTTCTCACTGAGAGTCAGTAGTGTGTCACTGTCTCGAGTGAGGTTCTCACTGAGAGTCAGCAGTGTGTCACTGTCTCGAGTGAGGTTCTCACTGAGAGTCAGCAGTGTGTCACTGTCTCGAGTCAGGTTCTCACTGGGAGTCAGCAGTGTGTCACTGTCTCGAGTGAGGTTCTCACTGGAGTCAGAGTGTGTCACTGTCTCGAGTCAGTTCTTAAGTGGACGGATAATTTCCTGTATCTAAACAGTTTAAACGACCAGTAAGTTCTCAGAGGCACAGTTGTCCTGTCTCGGGGTCTGGTTCTACTAGTTGTCTGATGTGCTACTTAGTTGTCTGATGTGCTGTCTAATTGTCTGGTGTGCTATCAAGTTGTCTGGTGTGCTATCCAATTGTCTGGTATGATATCTAGTTGTCTGGTGTGCTATCTCGTTGTCTGGTGTGCTATCTAGTTGTCTGATGTGTTATCTATTGTCTGGTGTACTATCAAGTTGCCCTGTTGCTATCTAGTTGTCTGGTGTGCTATCTATTGTCTGATGTGCTATCTAGTTGTCTGATGCTATCAGTTGTCTGGTGTGCTACTTAGTTGTCTGGTGTGCTATCTAGTTGTCTGATGTGCTACTTAGTTGTCTGATGTGCTGTCTAATTGTCTGGTGTGCTATCAAGTTGTCTGGTGTGCTATCTAGTTGTCTGGTGTGCTATCTAGTTGTCTGATGGTTATCTAGTTGTCTGATGTGCTATCTAGTTGTCTGATGTGCTATCAAGTTGTCTGTGTGTTATCTAGTTCTCTGGTGTCCTATCTAGTTGTCTGATGGGCTTTCTAGTTGTCTGATGTGCTCTCTAGTTGTCTGGTGTGCTATCAAGTTGTCTGATGTGCTATCTAGTTGTCTGGTGTGCTATCTAGTTGTCTGATGTGCTATCTAGTTGTCTGGTGTGCTATCTAGTTGTCTGATGTGCTATCAAGTTGTCCTGTGTGCTATCTAGTTGTCTGATGTGTTATCTAGTTGTCTGATGTGTTATCTAGTTGTCTGATGTACTATCTAGTTGTCTGATGTGTTATCTAGTTGTCTGATGTGTTATCTAGTTGTCTGATGTACTATCAAGTTATCCTGTGTGTTATCTAGTTCTCTGGTGTCCTATCTAGTTGTCTGATGTGCTTTCTAGTTGTCTGATGTGCTCTCTAGTTGTCTTATGTGCTATCTAGTTGTCTGATGTCCTATCCAGTTGTCTGGTGTGCTATCCAGTTGTCTGATGTGCTATCAGGTTGTCTGATGTGCTATCTATAGTTTGTTATGCTATCTAGTTGTCTGGTGTGCTATCAAGTTGTCTGGTGTGCCATAAAGTTGTCTGGTGTACTACTTAATTGTCTTGTGTGCTATCAAGTTGTCTGGTGTGCTCTTAATTGTCTGGTGGCTACTTTGTTGTCTGGTGTGCTATCTAGTTGTCTGGTGTGCTACTTAGTTGTTTGGTCGGCTACGTAGTTGTCTGATGTGCTATCTAGTTGTCTGGTGTGCTACCTAGTTGTCTGGTGTGCTACGTAGTTGTCGGGTGTGCTACTTGGTGTCTGGTGTGCTACCTAGTTGTCTGGTGTGCTATCTAGTTGTCTGGTGTACTACTTAGTTGTCTGGTGTGTTATCTAGTTGTCTGGTGTACTACTTAGTTGTCTGGTGTGCTATCTAGTTGTCTGGTGTGCCATCTAGTTGTCTGGTGTACTAGCTAGTTGTTCGGTGTACTAGCTAGTTGTTCGGTGTGCTAGCTAGTTGTCTGGTGGGCTAGCTAGTTGGCTGGTGTGCTATCTAGTTGTCTGGTGTACTAACTAGTTGTCCGTTGTGCTATGTAGTTGTCTGGTGTGCTGTCTAGTTGTCTGGTGTGTTATCTAGTTGTCCGGTATGCTATCTAGTTGTCTGGTGTGATATCTAGTTGTTTGTATGCTAGCTAGTTGTCTGGTGTGCTATCTAGTTGTCTGGTGTGCTAGCTAGTTGTCTGGTGTGCTAGCTAGTTGTCTGGTGTGCTATCTAGTTCTCTGGTGTGGTATCTAGTTGTCTGGTGTGCTAGCTAGTTGTCAGGTGTGCTATCTAGTTGTCTGGTGTGCTATCTAGTTGTCTGGTATACTAGCTAGTTGTCTGGTATACTAGCTAGTTGTCTGGTGTGCTATCTGTTTATCTGGTATGCTAACTAATTTTCTGGTGTGCTATCTAGTTGTCTGGTATACTAGCTAGTTGTCTGGTATACTAGCTAGTTGTCTGGTATACTAGCTAGTTGTCTGGTGTGCTATCTGTTTCTGGTTGCTACTAGTTTTCTGGTGTGCTAGCTAGTTGTCTGGTGTGCTAGCTAGTTGTCTGGTATCTAGCTAGTTGTCTGGTATATCTAGTTGTCTGGACTACTAGTTGTCGGTGTGCTATCTGTTTATCTGGTATCTAGCTAATTTTCTGGTGCTAGCTATTGCATATCTATTCTGGTATACTAGCTAGTTGTCTGGTATACTAGCTAGTTGTCTGGTATACTAGCTAGTTGTCTGGTGTGCTATCTGTTTATATGGTATGCTAACTAATTTTCTGGTGTGCTAGCTAGTTGTCTGGTTAGCTAGTTGTCTAGTAGCTAGTTGTCTGGTGTGCTAGTATTGAGTGACTCAAGAGAGAGTTAAGTACATCTTGACGCTCTATTCGCATCACTTATTCTCAGTAATGCTTTATAGTGCTTCAGCTTCTTGCAACTCTAGTGTAATTATTCTTGAAAAACTCAAAAATTTGCAATTTCAACTTCAATCACAATTACAAATTTATTAAAGACTGACAGCATGACAATAGATACAATGAGTCATATAATGATTAAAACATAATAGTAATATTGATATTTACAGTAGATTGTAAATTATACAAATCATTATCACTTAAAAACAGAACGAGAATGTTATACGAATGACCGAGAAACCTTCCAGTTTCTCCAGAACTTTGCTAATCCTTGGCGACTCTTAACATAATATTTACTTTATGAATCTCAACAGCTCCGAGAACCTCAACAGCTTCGGGAACGTCAACAGCTCTGGGAAACCTATCACTCACGTGGAATGACGATGGTGTCAATAAATCCTGCCCGTATACATGTGAAAACAGCAATCTGACCTGTGGATCCAACAGCTGTGACACCAAGGACTGTGGTCTCCTCCACTCAGACTTGAGTGTCACTATTGAGGAGTGCTTCACCAACAGTTTCTTCAACAACGTCATTGTCATCTGCGAGGCTGCTATTCCCGATCCTGCCACTTACTTCTGGCTCTACCCTTATGATAAACTGTAGGTTCCCGGTAGACGATTTCAGGAGTCATTTGCCCCATGGCCCGGTCTCAGACTAGAGCCCCCGATTGATGGTCTGATCGACCAGGCTGTTGGTGCTAGAAACTGTTTCTAACGTATTCACCACTACCCAGATTGTAAGAAACCGACTTAAGGAACTTATATTCTCCCTTAAAGACAGCTAGGGGAATCTGGTCATAAACCTCTTTGGTAAAAACCTTGGTAATTTATAAGATAGTGTTTCGGTCTTGGGACCTTAATAAATTCTAACATGGAAGCCTCAAGATTGTCAGTATACATAGGCATTAAAATGAGGCATGAGACGAAAGAACGAATGAAATTTCTTGACATGGTGTCAGGTAGCCCATGAAATCACTTAATTCATGTGTTGTGTAGTGAGTGGGACTTAGTCTGGTCGAGTGTCATGCATGTCAATGTTTGAATAGGTTGTAGTTTCTAGTTGCTTGTTGCAGGGTGTCAGTGACATTGATCAATGAGGCTGCAGGTTCCTTCGATACCAAAGAGTGAAGATGTTTCCAGTTCGTCAAATGTCTCATGGAATTTCTGTGGAGGATACAGACGTTAAGTTGTATTGTTGCAGGCGCCTCGCTGTTCACTCTGGCTATTATATAAACTCATAGAGTCTGTCTTCTCGACATATTTCTTAAAACAGTGTCCACAGAGGATGATACCGACACCTGCCATTGATGCAAGAGGTGTAGTCCTACTTCAAGTGTCTCACCATCCTATGGAGACTCTTCCAACAAATATGTAGGGGAAGCAAACAGAAGTATGTCAACCAGAATGGACATCGAGGCGTCTGCAACAAGGACGACTTAAACAATGCCAGCGTCATCTAGAGAAACACCACCAGCCACTTGATGTGTTGGTAAGAGGCACAACTGAATCTGACCTTAGGCATCGAAGGTGCTGCAAGCCTCATAGATCTCTGTCACTGACACCGTGGAACAAAAAATGAAAAATATAACATATCAAAACACTGGCAGACATGAAACACGACCATGTTAAGTCTCACTCGCCTCATAACACGGGAATCACGCCACATAATAAATAACCTCACGCCATCTCAGTATCACTTATTCTCTCGTCACTGACCCTGGCATAACCCTGCCACTAACATCACAACCGTCCCTGACCCTGCCACCTACCCTGGCACCACACTGCTACTAAGCTCACAACCACCCCTCACCCTGTCACCTCTCACTGTTTCCACCCTTCCAACTACCCTGGCTAAACCTTGCCACAAATATTGTAACTATCACTGCCAATGACACCTGCCCTGCCTCCACCCTGCCATTAACATCACAACCATCCATGACAAGTGACAACTACCACTAGTACCACCCTGTCACCTACCACTAGTACCAGTGTCACCTAACACTATTACCACCCTGTCACCTACCACTAGTACTATCCTGTCACCTGCCACTAGTACCACCCTGTCCCCTACCACCATTACCACCGTGTCACTTACCACTACTTCCACCCTGTCACCTACTACTGGCACCATCCTGTCAAATACTCCTGGTTCCACCCTGTCACCTGCTCCTGGTTCCACCCTGTCACCTGCTCCTGGTTTCACCCTGTCACCTGCTCATAGTTCCACCCTGTTACCTACCAATGGTTTCATCCTGTCACCTACTCCTGGTCCCACCTTGTCACCTACTCCTGGTCCCACCCTGTCACCTATTCCTGGTTCCATTGTGTCTCCTTCTCCTGGTCCCACCCTGTCACCTACCACTAGTTCCACTGTGTTTTCTACTCCTGGTCCCACCCTGTCACCTACCACTAGTTCCACTGTGTTTTCTACTCCTGGTCCCACCCTGTCACCTACCAGACTACCATAGCTTCAGCAAGACTACCCTGGCCTTAACATGACTACCATAGCCTCAACATGACTACCATAGCCTCAGCAAGACTACCATAGCCTCATCAAGACTACCATAGCCTCAACAAGACTACCATAGCCTCAACAAGGCTACCATAGCCTCAACAAGACTAATATACTTCACAGTTGTATTCTCTACATAGATGTTAATTCTGCACTGTGGGAAAATGTGTAGTGTAGACGGGGTTTATGTGTAATAAAATACATGTAAATTTGGATGTGATGTATTTTTTATTATTAAAATTTGAATTTGAATGACTGGATTTATTATATATATATATATATATATATATATATATTAATATAATATATATATATATATATATATATATATATATATATATATAATAACTCACATGTGCAAGGTTCTAAAAATTGGGTAAGGAGAAAGAAGACCGGAAACGGAGAAGATAGTGGGGAAGGGAGCAGATGCTGTAAGTCTCTCTTGGTCTGGCGAAGGGGCTATTGATCCGAGGAATTAGGCTGCTTGTCTCCTTTCTCGGATCGAATCTAAATACCCCTCTCCCTCCACCTCTTCCCCACTATCCATTCGGTCTAATTTTTAAGGGATATTTCCCCCTTGTGAATTTCAGCTTCTGGACAAAGAAAGAAGGGCTCATCATCATCGTTCGAGTACATCGGTGGTGGGAATTTAATTGCCCGGTGCTGGGCCGCCCTCCGGGGCCCCGGTGGGCGGCCTCGGGAGTCCTTAGCTGACGGAAGTATCCTTGAAGGCTGCCTGTCGGTTCCGGGAAGTGGCGGCCAAAGAGGTACGACTCCCGGCGTTTCCAGTGACCCGCCTCTTGTTGGCTGAGTCTGGCTCGGTTGATTCAAGAGGCGCTATCGTGGAGTGCTGCTTCACTGGTACGCTGCATCAGTACTCTTGGACGCTGAAGGGGATATACGGTTTCTTTTTCTTTCTCCTCGGAGCTTCTCCTCTTACCCCTCCCACTTTTTTAATAAAAGAAGAGATAGGAAAAAGTTGACTATTACGAATACAGGTGGTAGTGTGATGGACCTGACGCACCTGGTCGTAAGTAAAACAAAAAAGTCTCAACGGGGCAGCGCAAGGAAAAGGCAAACCAGCTGAAATAAATTTCTTAATCATGTATTCCTTCACAATATATATATATATATATATATATATATATATATATATATATATAATATATATATATATATATATATATATATATATATATATTTTTTTTTTTAAAAAAACGTATTTACACTATATACGGAGAGCAAAATGGCAAGTGGTATGTACTAGCAAGATCCACCGTGAGAACAGTGTCTTCGACCAGAGGTGTGGACAACCTGCTAATTCTGCTCCATGCGCTAAGACATCACTTAACAGAATTGGCGGGCTTTCACGTGATTGGCTGTTGAACTACCAATTAACACATCAGTGGGGGGGCCTCACTGCTATGTTAATTGGTAGTTCAACAGGCCCATGCTTCAGGAAAGAGGCAGTAAAGAGTGACAAGTATCAGAAAATCAGAATATAAATGCTTCCCTTCATCAATTTGAACCCCACTAACCCAAGCATTATTTATGCTGCATCATGCTTATACACACAGTGTGGAAAAACATGACCACCGAATATGCCCAATTAATTTGACCAGTTTTATACACAAAAAATGCAGAAATAATGAATACTAATTGAGATTTATCAGAATTATTGTACAACTAGGTAGATTCCACCTACTAATATCTTACCTCATATACATTGGAAAGATTATGACAGGAAGTGGGTTAGCAGATCTGCGGGACAGGGTTCATGCCAAAAGATCAATTACCTTTTCACGTGCGCTTTCTGCTAACATTCTTATTTGTGTCTCACTGGAGAAACCTGACTACAAATATAATAGAGGTGCAGATCACTTTGATAGTTTTAGCAAAACTTTTTTTTATCCGGAAACAAAATGCCACCGACGTAACCGAGAAGGAGTGTGTCAAACAAATTAGCCAGAAAACTTTACAACTCCTAGATCAAGTTGCAAATCAAAACAGAACTTGGAAGCTCTGGGTGTATGTATTACAAGTGGCTCTCCCTTAACATTCATACGTACTGAAAGGCCAGGAAACTGGAGGCTCCATCTAAGGTGTATGAGGAATATCATTCCACATTTCTACGCTACAAGACATCTTCCTTATGCAAATTCTGCCCGGCTGTATCTGCAACAGATGGAAGCATTAGAGCAAACTATGCCAGTAGATGAATATTTTTAAATATTATGTGAGAAAAAATACCTGCATAAGGTTTACAGGGTATTACCTGAATTATTACGTCCAAGTAATTTGGGTGAGATAAGTGGGACTTAGTCACAGTAGGTCGCAGAACTGTAACTCCCTCGATGCCCACTACATCACCACTCACAAAAAGCTAGACCTAATATTTAAATTAATAATTGCAATAATAAACATTAATACCAATAATGGTAAATTATAAAATAATATGGACTGTATATAATTAGGCTTGTTGGGTACACAGAATATAATTATTGAACGTAAATTAAATGCAATGGTGTTATTAGAAAAGAAATTCGTATTACCAATTGACACATAGACCCTACATTGGCCAGTTAGAGATGTAATTGAAGGGTCTAATGGCGCACTTTCCTGTGTGTGATGGCATATTCCTTATCTTCCGCCATCCACACGTAATTCTTGAGGTCCGCAAATTTCCTGTCCCAATTCTTCTGCAGGGGACATTAATACGGGTTCCTATTACAAATTCAGGCCGAAACACCTCAATTTGGCCTCGAAGACGCCTGATTATTAGGTGAATTTTCCACGACAACCAGTGATCGCAATTGCAAATGGCGTCCTCTTTCTGTATCAGTCTACGGCCGCTGCACACCCTCTTTCACACCAAATTTATCGAAGGGTCCAATCAGCATCATTTTAACATACAATTATTATATTATTCAAATTTACACGTGCGGAATTTGGGAAAATTCAAATTTTTCCACAAATATATTATATATACATAGAAGTGGTATTTTATCATCAGTCGTCTTTATGAATATTAGGGTGGAAACTTCTCCGAACAGATCATCCAGCAGCTCTTAATGCGGACGCTTAAAACGTCTGGAGGAAGGACTCATGGTTAAGGTATCACAGACAACTCACTAACAAAGGACATCCACGCACTTCCTTAGTGTGTTCCTATATGTGATACACGGGAGACGCTCACAGGGTTCACACTGCTACCTCAGAGCAACACAAAGACCCGAAGTATGTAGTCAAAGAACAACAGGGATCTTGTCATCTTTGCGCAGTGCTGCCAGCACACTCACCATTTGCTGGCTACGTACCAGACCGTCTGGTGTCCCTGTCAACTGGCATTGCAGCAGATTCATCTGTAAACTGTAGAAAACGGTTTATCAGCAGCGTAGCACATTGATGATAAATACTTCAGAGACGTTACATCATAATGACAGCTTAATGACTATTGGTGTCAAGATTAATATAGTTAAAGTTAGGTAAAAGAACACAGTAGACAATCCGATTATTTTATTCAACAGCATCACATGTGTTCTTAATAACAATTCTAAGAGGAAAACATTCTCGACTTGCTCCTCAACCATCTTCCCTTTTATATGAAGGTATCCTGAAGAAGCCATGATACCAGGATGTAGTGTTTGATGGATATGGTTGCACAATGGTTCCTCAGCAGGGACGCAGAGCCCAGAATTCTGCATCCATTGACATATTTGTTACTACTGATGCTGAAAGAACCACTCGCCAGCAGCAGTAGTGAATAACAGTAATAATAAGAAAAACTAATAGAAACTGCGTGAAATAACGCTAATGGTTGGCACACATGTAAAGCAGACTGAGACAGACGCAGACACACTGAGTGTCTCAGCAGACGCAGACACACTGAGTGTCTCAGCAGACGCAGACACACTGAGTGTCTCAACAGCTCTTGCCATACCAGTCAGAGGATCTGCCAGATGTTGCTGAGACAGACTCAGTGCTGGTAGCTAGAACAACCAGCAGCACCCAAACACTGTACAATATGCGTCAAATTCAGAATACCAATGGAGACACCAGCAACATTTGATACTTTTACATGCGGTAACTGGCTGTGATACAATGTTCGCAATTTATCGTCAGAGCAAGCGCAAAGCTTTTAATATAGTGCATAGAAAAAGACTATTATATGCTGGGCACGTTCACAAAGCCTGGAAGCATTCATGATGAGGTAAAACATGCCAGAGAAAGATTCACTCTTCAACTGTACGGCGCTGGTATTTTTAAAACAAGAATATCACAATACTGCATATAAACAAGCACTCCAGCGAAGCTCTCTTAATTGAACATTTCATCTTGCAAGTTCACCCCTGACTAGTATTGCAGCAAAGCAACATTTGTATCGCATTTGTCCCAAGGTTCAAAAATGGATGGGAAAACCTTTGCCGCCGACATAATAGGGATGGAACTGACATGATAACGCCCTCATTCCAGTGGAAACAAACTTCCTGTCTCCCCTGACAGCCTGCACAACGCGGCTTCGTGTGGGTCCACAACTGATAGTTGTGGTATGTCGTGCAGGTGCATAAAACGTGGACAGTTGTACACATCTGTGTGCAGTAAACGCAGTTGTGAAACTTACATCAGAAGTGCACCTGCATTGTTTGAAACCGATGATGAAGAAACTGCACCTACATTATTGCATATCGGTAATGATGATATTCATAACCATGATGAACCATAATACTGAAAGATTGTATCTTTGCCCTATATTTTTTTGTGTGTGTGATTACAATTGCATAGAAACATTCTAAGGACTTTCATCTCCCTGTACTTACGTGTTACATATTATGTTCATTAAATTTGATTTTGACAGACATGCAAGCCACCATATATTTTTTTTATTGGAGCTCCGAATAAATTATTTTATTAGATTGCTTATGTCTGAAAAACTGTGTTTAGGACTTTTATTGCATTTCTGTCACTTGTGAATGAAGAGATATGGGGAAAATCAAGAGCAGCGGCCATGTTGGACACCATCTTGAATTCCTGCTTTAACACAAGGTGAATTTCGGAAACTTCCGGTATGTTGTATCTTTTCTGAAAGCTTCAGCTTGATATAAAAATAATTAAGGGTTTAGAGCTTTCCCGAGCTACTACTCTTGAACTAAATAGGAAGCAGTCAGGTTTGATGGAATGGAAGGTCAGGTCTAATTTTTTGACCTCACCTCACACTCCATTCCCACGAGCTGTTAATATGATCAGTAAAATGTACAAATACTGAAGCAGCCTTATTATTTTTATTTTTTTTCTGGTTCTCTGGGAGACTGCTCGAAATTTCTTTGAGGAGGGGGTCTCAGCCCCCATGCCCCTCTTCCACCCTTCCCGTCCAGGTGCCGTAACCACATATGGAAGGAAATCAACACAAATGTAACGCAAAGATGTTTGGATGTTTTTTTTTTTACAGGCTTACAAGCATTGGAAAGAAGAACTGAGATAAAACTCTTAAACATCTTCAAGAACAGTGAGGAGTGGGGCTGATAGTCAAGCTTATCACTAGCATTGTACTGGAGGATGATAGTCAAGACTGCCATTGGTAGTGCCCAGGAGGATAATAGTCAAGACAAGAGAGAGTTTTGGTAAGACCCCTGTGGGGTGAGCAGGAAAGACGGGACATGCAAAGAATAGCACTGGAGAAGAGTGCTGATAGTCGTAGAGAAAGTGCCAGCAGCTAGGTGCTCGTGGGGCACTGGTGGAAGTCTTGATTCTTGGATAGCTTGCAGCAGGCTTAGTCGCAGGAGAGAAGAGCCGTTCTCAAATTTCTTGAAGATGATTCTGGAGAGGTGGTACAGTTTTGCTTTGTTACCAAAAGTAAAACGGAGTAGTTTGATGAACTCCAGAACTTGGGTAAGAGTGAAATGATGACGGACTCAGCACAGAGCCTTTGTATAGCTCTGTGCAGGTCATGGGGTCCTCATTCGAAGATGTGTAGAAAGTCAGATTGTCCCAAGTAGGTGAACTGGTGCAGGAGTCATCAACAACTTCCTCCTCTTCCTCAGAAGGGGATTCACAGTGCGAGTCTACGATGATGCTGGCAGGAGACTGTGGGACGGCAGGAGTAGTGGAGAGGTGTAGTGGTGATGTGTCACCAGTTTGGGAGACATGGCAGGCGGTGGTTTAGGCAGAATAATCAGCATTGTCGACGGTGGAGGTGGTTGTAGAAGTTTCAGGAATAGCTGCATGGGCAGGAGACAGGTCTGCAGGTACAGTGAAGTTCACAACGTTGGGAAGAATCTTGAGGATGGCGGCTGAAGATGTGGAGTCCGGGAAAACGAAGGCAGGCATGTTGTTAAGACGGAATAGTTCGTTTATGGAGGTGTTGAAAGTGACGGGGTTGGCTGTATTAGCAAGGTACGCATACACCATGCAATACAGCACCTTGGAGGCAGCCGCGACCGGAAGTGGAGAGAAGGAGTTGCTGGGCAGAGAGGACTGTTGTGTGGCTTGAAGAATTCTAGGCGTGTTAAAGTTGAATTTTGTTATGGCGGCTTTGCGATTTTGCGATTTGGGGCTGTTCTTCTTAACTTCTTGTTTTATTTTCTTAGACAGCACTTCTTTTCGTAGTGGGCATTTGGCTGCAAGGGTGTGATGAGCACCCTTGGAGTTTAGAGTTTAGGCATGTTGGAGTAGCATTGGTGGTGTTGCAGGCTTTGAAGTAGTGACCTTGTTTCCAGCAGTTGGAACAGAATTTCTTTTCTTTAATGGGACAGCCATTCATTGAATAATGGTAAGAGTAACAGTTCCAGCAGGGTGTGACATGAACGAAACGTTCTGGTTCTATGTGGCGTGGATGTATATGGTAGTAGGAGATGACTAGTCCGTCAGAGAGCGCTCGGGTAGCCATAACGATGTTTGAAAAGGTAATTTTGATCATTGAAGAGGCGTTAGGAATTCTGGTAATGTTGTCTACCGAGGCCCAAGTGTTTTGTTCCTTGATAGAGGTCTTTAGGTCAGCAGTTGATAAAGATGTGACAATCTTGTCCAGTCGTTTTACAAAAACAGAACGTTTCGCCAGCAAGAAAGGAGGAGGAGATATGTTGAACTGTCTGTCTCTGAATGTATTCATAGCGGTGTCGTCCATGAGTTTGGATGCTTCATCATCGTCGGTACAGACGACTATGAAGGAGTCTTTCGAAAAGTGGATAGCTGTAAATTTGACCTGCAAGCAGGTCCTTACAGCGGCAACAAGGACTTGTTTGGTAGTCAGTTATAACTCCACTGGACGGCTTAATCTTTACACGATGTGAAAGCATCATGAAAGAGTATAGGCGATGGCTTATAGGATAAAAATTCCCCTCTCCGACGGGGATCGAAGGGATACTTCTTGAGTAGAGCGACTGTGACTTGCCGGTAGCAAAGGTCAGCAGTGGAATGGTCGATGGGTCAAGACTACCACTGGTAGTGCCAAGGAGGATGATAGTCAAGACTACCACTGGTAGAGCCTAGGAGGATGATAGTCAAGACTACCACTGGTAGTGCCCTGGAGGATGATAGTCAAGGCTACCACTGGTAGTGTCCAGGAGGATGATAGTCAAGACTACCACTGGTAGTGCCCAGGAGGATGATAGTCAAGACTACCAATGGTAGTGTCCTGGAGGATAATTGTCAAGGCTACCACTGGTAGTGCCCTGGAGGATGATTGTCAAGGCTACCATTGGTAGTGCCTAGGAGGATGGTAGTCAAGACTACCACTGGTAGTGCCCAGGAGGATGATAGTCAAGGCTACCATTGGTAGTACTCAGGAGGATGTAGTCAAGGCTACCACTGGTAGTGTCCTGGAGGATAATTGTCAAGGCTACCATTGGTAGTGCCTAGGAGGATGGTAGTCAAGACTACCACTGGTAGTGCCCAGGAGCATGATAGTCAAGGCTACCATTGGTAGTACTCAGGAGGATGATAGTCAAGACTACCACTGGTAGTGTCCTGGAGGATAATTGTCAAGGCTACCATTGGTAGTGCCCAGGAGGATGATTGTCAAGGCTACCATTGGTAGTGCCCGGAGGATGGAGTCAAGACTACCATGGTAAGTGCCCAGGAGGATAGATTGTCAAGAGCTACCACTGGAAGTGCCCAGGAGGATGATTGTCAAGGCTACCATTGGTAGTGCCCAGGAGGATGGTAGTCAAGACTACCACTGGTAGTGCCCAGGAGGATGATAGTCAAGACTACCACTGGTAGTGCCCAGGAGGATGATATGTCAAGACTACCACTGGTAGTGCCCAGGAGGATGATAGTCAAGACTACCATTGGTAGTGCCCAGGAGGATGATAGTCAAGACTACCATTGGTAGTGCCCTGGAGGATGATAGTCAAGACTACCACTGGTAGTGCCCTGGAGGATGATAGTCAAGACTACCACTGTTAGTGTCCAGGAGGATGATAGTCAAGACTACCATTGGTAGTGCCCAGGAGGATGATAGTCAAGACTACCATTGGTAGTGCCCAGGAGGATGATAGTTAAGACTACCACTGTTAGTGTCCAGGAGGATGATAGTCAAGACTACCATTGGTAGTGCCCAGGAGGATGATAGTCAAGACTACCATTGGTAGTGCCCTGGAGGATGATAGTCAAGACTACCACTGTTAGTGTCCAGGAGGATGATAGTCAAGACTACCATTGGTAGTGCCCTGGAGGATGATAGTCAAGACTACCATTGGTAGTGCCCTGGAGGATGATAGTCAAGACTACCATTGGTAGTGCCCTGGAGGATGATAGTCAAGACTACCACTGGTAGTGCCCTGGAGGATGATAGTCAAGACTACCACTGGTAGTGCCCTGGAGGATGATAGTCAAGACTTCCACTGGTAGTGTCCTGGAGGATGATAGTCAAGACTACCACTGGTAGTGCCCTGGAGGATGATAGTCAAGACTACCACTGGTAGTGCCCAAGATGCTGAAGTTTCAACATTCGCTCTAAAGTTCTAAATGAGACAGATGTACACAAAGGTGACTAGTTACGTCACTGTGTGCAAGAGACGACAAAGGTGAGACTCGAAAGAAAAACTGAGGGGAGAACAGAAAGCCAGACCATATAAAAAATACTTTGAAGTAATGAGTAATTTCTTGAGTATTACTGAGGAAGGAAATTGGAAGATAGGTGAGCCCTGGAGATAATGGAATAACTGCATAAAGTGTCGTGAAGTTTAAGATTTATACGAGACATAAGGAGAAGGTACACGACATGCAGTGTCTTATGGTTCAGTGAAGGGTGCAAGAGGCCACTGTAGGAAAATAAGCTGGGAGAGATGTAGAACATGAAGAACGTAAGAAAACACGAAAGCGGTCAGAGGAGCTATTAACGACTATGTACATTTACCTAAGAAAATTGATAGATAATTTGAAAATAATATAGCAACATAATTAAATCGGAATCAAAACTGCAACACAGCCATACAAGAGATAAGACTAAAGTGAGCTAGACGACAGTGAGGTATGAGAGGAATTCACCAAAATTTAGGGAAGTAGTCGGAACAAGATATGATGAATTAGAGGAGCCAGGAGAGATTAACTCATCGCTGGAGCCAGGAGAGATTAACTCATCGCTGGAGCCAGGAGAGATTAACTCATCGCTGGAGCCAGGAGAGATTAACTCATCGCTGGAGCCAGGAGAGATTAACTCATCGCTGGAGCCAGGAGAGATTAACTCATCGCTGGAGCCAGGAGAGATTAACTCATCGCTGGAGCCAGGAGAGATCAACTCATCGCTGGAGCCAGGAGAGATTAACTCATCGCTAGAGCCAGGAGAGATTAACTCATCGCTGGAGCCAGGAGAGATTAACTCATCGCTGGAGCCAGGAGAGATTAACTCATCGCTGGAGCCAGAAGAGATCAACTCATCGCTGGAGCCAGGAGAGATCAACTCATCGCTGGAGCCAGGAGAGATTAACTCATCACTGGAGCCAGGAGAGATTAACTCATCGCTGGAGCCAGGAGAGATCAACTCATCGCTGGAGCCAGGAGAGATCAACTCATCGCTGGAGCCAGGAGAGATCAACTCATCGCTGGAGCCAGGAGAGATCAACTCATCGCTGGAGCCAGGAGAGATCAACTCATCGCTGGAGCCAGGAGAGATCAACTCATCGCTGGAGCCAGGAGAGATCAACTCATCGCTGGAGCCAGGAGAGATCAACTCATCGCTGGAGCCAGGAGAGATCAACTCATCGCTGGAGCCAGGAGAGATCAACTCATCGCTGGAGCCAGGAGAGATCAACTCATCGCTGGAGCCAGTAGAGATCAACTCATCGCTGGAGCCAGGAGAGATCAACTCATCGCTGGAGCCAGTAGAGATCAACTCATCGCTGGAGCCAGGAAAGATCAACTCTTCGCTTATAACATCCACACAACATCAAAGGAAGTGAAGATGATCAAGATCTTGGACACAACAAAAACTATCAAACATAGCAACAGGTCCTCAGGGGCAGCTAGTGAACAGATAATGTAGTCCCTCACTAGAAGACATAGACAGGGCATGATCAACTACGGCGTTGCACTACTGATATTCTGTGCACATTGTGAGGAGGATACTGCAGCATTTTTGCATATGAAGGGATTTTTCTCAGAGAAAAATTCCCACAGATTAAGAGACGGTAGTTGGTGTGTGGCCTGCCTACTGGTGTCCTGCCTACTGGTGTCCTGCCTACTGGTGTCCTGTGACACTTACTGCACTGAAACAATGTTATTCAGGGTTCTCTAGATTATTACTTCTTATTTATTGTAATGTTCTTGTTTATCAACTTTTGTTATTCATTATCTACTTTCATAATCGGCAGGTGTAAGATTGGATTGTATAATAAATGCTTAATACTTGTGTAAAGTGTAAAAACTACAGAATTTGACGTAGAGTGTTCTTGCTTATCACAAGATTCTACATCACTATGGTAACGTATAAGATTTTTTTTTAGAAAGGACTTAATTTTAAATGAGTTCTTGCTGATTAACCAATTATACCTATTCGGCACGACATAATTTCCCTCTCTCATACACACCCTAACATGAGCCTCACTATCCTTGTAAAAGCTCTTTACAACATTTAGTAACTTACTACCTATTAGATACACTTTCAATTTCTGCCAAATTGCTCCCCTATCCACTTTATCATATGCCTTTTCTAAATCCATAAATGCAATGAAAATTTCCCTACCTTTATCTAAATACTGTTCACATATATGCGTCACTGTAAACACTTGATCTACACATCCCCTACCCACTCTAAAGCCTCCTTGCTCATCTGCAATTTTATTCTCTGTCTTACCTCTAATTCTTTCAATAATAAC
>WNWK01016517.1:27500-44713 GCA_009830355.1 Cherax destructor
GTGTCCACCAGGAGTTAGGACACAGTCTTCGTTCCTCAGTGGATCTTCCAGTGTCCACTAGGAGTTAGGACACAGTCCTCGTTCCTCAGTGGATCCTCCAGTGTCCACCAGGAGTTAGGACACAGTCTTCGTTCCTCAGTGGATCTTCCAGTGTCCACTAGGAGTTAGGACACAGTCCTCGTTCCTCAGTGGATCCTCCAGTATCCAAAAGCAGTTAGGATACATTCCTCGTTCCTCAGTGGATCCTCCAGTGTCCACCAGGAGTCAGGACACAGTCTTCGTTCCTCAGTGGATCTTCCATTGTCCACTAGGAGTTAGGACACAGTCCTGGTTCCTCAGTGGATCCTCCAGTGTCCACCAAAAGTTAGGACACAGTCCTCCATCCTCAGTGGATCATCCAGCTCATCTCACTGTAAATCATACAGGTTCCTGTTCTACCCACCTTGCTCCTCCACTCTTTCACGGGTAACTAATGAGAAAGAGCCCTGCTTTATTACGAAGCTCCAGTTCAAATACAGGTGTCTCCACACACACACACACACACACACAATTTTTAAAAAAGGAGACAGACACGAAGCATTAAACTACAGACCAGTGTTACTGGCATGGATAGTATACAAAGTCATGATAGTATACAAAGGAATGAGATTATCAACGACAACCAGCACGGTTTCAGGGATGGGAAATCCTGTGTCACAAACCTACTGGAGTTCTATGACAGGGTGACAACAGTAAGACAAAAGAGAGAGGGAGGGTAGATTGCGTTTTCAAAGATTGCGAGAAAGCTTTTGACACAGTTCCACTCAAGAGATTAGTGCAAAAGCTGGAGGACCAGGCTGATATAACAGGGAAGGCACTGCAATGGATCAGAGAATACCTGACGGGAAGACATAAGCGAGTTATGGTACGTGACGAGGTGTCAGAGTGAACGGCATAATGGAAGGAATAGACTCAGAAGTGTCCCTGTTTACAGACCATGTGAATTTAATGAGGAGAATTCAATCGGAGGAGGACCAGGCCGGACTACAAAGGGATCTGGACAGGCTGCATGGCTGGTCCAAAATCTAGCTCCATGAGTTGAACCCCACCAAGTGCAAAGTCATGAAGCTTTGGGAAGGGCAAAGAAGACCGCAGACGGAGTACAGTCTAGGGGGCCAGAGACTACAAACCTCTCTCAAAGAAAAGGATCTTGGGGTGACTTTAATACCGAGCACATCTCCTGAGGCGCACATCAACCAAATAACTGCTGCAGAATATTGGCGCCTAACAAATCTACGAATAGCATTCCGACATCTCAGTAAGGAATCGTACAGGACCCTGTACACCATGTACGTCAGGCCCATATTGGAGTATGCAGCACCAGTTTGAAACCCACACATGGCCAAGCACGTCAAGAAGAGAGAAAGTGCAAAGGTTTGCAACGAGACTAGTCCCGGGGCTAAGGGGTATGTCCTATGAGAAGAGGTTAAGGGAAATCGACCTGACGACACTGGAGGACAGGAGAGATAGGAGGAATATGATAAAGACATATAAAATATTGAGAGGAATTGACAAGGTGGACAGAGACAGGATGTTCCAGAGATGGGACACAGCAACAAGTGGTCACAACTGAAAGTTGAAGACTCGGATGAGTCACAGGGATGTTAGGAAGTATTTCTTTCAGTCTTAGGGTTGTCAGAAAGTGGAATAGTCTGGAATGTGATGTAGTGGAGCAGGGAGAGAGTGGAGTTAGTGGCGACCAGTAAAGAGGCGGGGCCAGGAGCTGTGACTCAGCCCTGCAACCACAACTAGGTGAGCACACACACACACACTCCCCTTTATTGCTAATATTACATTTCCAAGTAAGTTTCTTCCATAACTGTTTACAATGAACATCCTCTAGCCACCACTATTCGTAGTAAGCGATCCTCACTGTGTCAAGGAATGGTATCAACTCTTTTTCACAGAAAGTTTGAGGAGTCATTACTCTTGCTCACCACGCTCTCAAGTATGTGAAGAGAGCTTGTAGTTAACCTATATTCTTCGTAATAGGAATACTTTTGTTCTTGACTGCATATTCCCCGACCTAACTCAGCTACTTGGGTCTTCCCTTCTATCCCTTTTAGAGTGGCCGAGAACCTTGCTTCAGAAACTATTGTCATCATCCACACAGCCATGGTATCAGGAAGCAGTCGACATGTCGTCATGGACAAGAACAGCCATGGTATCAGGAAGCAGTCGTCGTGTCGTCATGGACAAGAACACAACCATGGTATCAGGAAGCAGTCGACATGTCGTCATGGACAAGAACAGCCATGGTATCAGGAAGCAGTCGTCGTGTCATGGACAAGAACACAGCCATGGTATCAGGAAGCAGTCATCGTGTCATGGAGAAGAACACAGCCATGGTATCAGGAAGCAATCATGGTGTCGTCATGGACAAGAACACAGCAGAACACATTTCTCAATGCAGTCATCACTGCCAATACTCATCAGGTTAATGATCAAATGTGCACACTTGACACTGTGCTCCAATGGCAGTTTTAAGGACAATTACAGACCACGCGCACTTTCACACAATTCCCGATAATTTTTTTGTTAGTTTGGACTCCTAGCCATCCTTTTATTCCGGGATAGGAATACAGCTGTGAATATTCATAATATTTTCGCCGCTGACTTCCGATAATTAATCGCAAAACTTACAATTCTATGTTCGAACAACCAATGGAAGGACATGAACATGTGATGCAGGAGTGTACTGTTTCGCATATCAGGTCACAGCAGCATCTGACTGGCCAGTGATAATTTGCCACCCTGACCATGTCATGGAAGTGTTAAAACTTTACGAATCCCAGGAGGAACACAGGTGTTCCCTCCTGGGATTCCTACGTGGATAGGTGTCAACAATAAACTAGCCACTACCATCCACATGAGGGATGTGGTGTCAACAATAAACTAGCCGCTGCCCAGACTAAGGGTCGACAATACAAATGAATTCTTTATGAACGAAACGCAAAATTTGGTCATCTCAAAAATCTCGGATATTATTCTAACTCCACAAGACTTTGAAAAGGCAATAAATGACATGCCCATGCACTCTGCCCCAGATCCAGACTCATGGAACTCCGTATTCATCAAGAATTGCGTGCCTTCAGCATTCTATGGATATGGAGCATGGACACAGGGGTCATCCCACACACACTAAAAACAACAGACATAGCCCCACTCCACAAGGTTGGCAGTAAAGCAATTTCAAAGAACTACAGACCGATAGCACTAACATCCCATATCATAAAAATCTTTGAGAGGGTTCTAAGAAACAAGATCGCCAACCACCTAGATACCCATTATTTACACAACCCAGGGCAACGCGGGTTTAGAGCAGGTCGCTCCTGCCTGTCCCAGCTCCTGGACACTATGACAGGGTCCTGGATGCTGTTTACCTGGAGTTACCTGGAGAGGGTTGGGGGGGTCAACGTCCCCGCGGCTTGGTCTGAGACCAGTCCTTATGGTGGATCAGGGTCTGATCAACCAGGCTGTTACTGCCGGCTGCACGCAAACTGACGTACCAACCACAGCCTGGTTAGTCAGGTACTGACTTTAGGTGCCTGTCCAGTGCCTTCTTGATGACATCCAGGGGTCTATTGGTAATCCCCCTAACGTATGCTGGGAGGCAGTTGAACAGTCTTGGGGCCCTGACATTTATGCTGTTGTCTCTCAGTGTACTCGTGGCGCCCTTGCTTTTCATCGGGGAATGTTGCATCTCCTGCCGAGTCTTTTGATTTCATTGGGAATGATTTTCGTGTGCAGGTTTGGTACCGATTCCTCCAGCACCTTCCAAGTGTATATTATCATGTATCTCTCTCGCCTGCGTTCCAGGGAATACAGATCAAGGACCTTGAACCGTTCCCAGTAATCTAGGTGCTTTACCGTACTTTTGTGTGCTGTGAAAGTACACATAAGTACACTCTCCAGGTCTGCAATGTCGCCAGCCTTGAAGGTGGCCGTTAGTGTACAACAGTATATTATATTATGTAGGATAAACAAAATACAGATGTAGTATACACAGACTTTGCAAAAGCTTTCGACAAGTGTGACCATGGCGTAATAACATACAAAATGTGTGATAAAGGAATAACAGGAAAAGTTGGTAGATGGATTTATAACTTCTTGACAAATAGAACACAAAGAGTAATAGTAAACAGAGTAAAGTCCCAGGCAGCCACGGTGAAAAACTCTGTTCCACAAGGCACAGTACTCACTCCCATTCTATTCCTCATCCTTATTTCTGACATAGACAGAGATGTAAGCCATAGCTCCGTGTCTTTCTTTGCGGATGACACCCGGATTGCCATGTCAGTGACCTCCATTGAAGACACTGCAAAACTCCAAGCGGACATCAACCAAATCTTCAAATGGGCCACTCAAAACAATATGAAGTTCAACGAGGAGAAAGTTCAACTACTCAGATATGGAAAACCTGAGGAAATAAAAAATGTATCAAGGTATACGACAAATTCTAACCATACAATAGAGCGAAAAAGAAATGTGAAAGACCTGGGAGTGATAATGTCAGAGGATCTCGCCTTTAAAGACCACAACAATGTATCTACTTCATCGGCTAGGAAAATGATAGGATGGATAATGAGAACCTTCAAAACTAGGGACGCCAAGCCCATGATGACACTCTTCAAATAACTTGTTCTCTCTTTGCTGGAATACTGCTGTACACTAACAGCCCCCTTCAAGGTTGGCGACATTGCAGACCTGGAGAGTGTACAAAGAACTTTCACAGCACACATAAGTACGATAAAGCACCTAAATTATTGGGAACGGTTGAAGGTCCTTGATCTGTATTCCTTGGAACGCAAGCGAGAGAGATACATGATAATATACACTTGGAAGGTCCTGGAGGGATTGGTACCAAACCTGCACACGAAAATCACTCCCTATGAAAGCAAAAGACTCGGCAGGAGATGCAACATTCCCCCGATGAAAAGTAGGGGCGCCACGAGTACACTGAGAGACAATACCATAAGTGTCCGGGGCCTAAGACTGTTCAACTGTCTCCCAGCATTCATTAGAGGGATTACCAATAGACCCCTGGCTGTCTTCAAGAAGGCACTGGACAGGCACCTTAAGTCAGTACCTGACCAACCGGGCTGTGGTTCGTACGTCAGTTTGCGTGCGGCCGGCAGTAACAGCCTGGTTGATCAGACCCTGATCCACCATGAGGCCTGGTCTCAGGCCTCATGGTGGATCAACGCCTGGGCGTTGACCCCCGAAACCCTCTCCAGGTAAAGCATCCACGTGAGGGATGTGGCTCGCGCACCAGTCACTTCAGCGACAAAATCTAACCTAACAACTCTAAAGATATTTTCTCCTCTTCTGCCCATATTCTGAGTTAGGTCTCCTGCCTAGTGATTTCCTCCTGTCTTTTCTGCCTCCCCTATAATAATGGAGGCAGATTATTATGTTCATGGGGAGGTTCTAAACCCGTAGGGGTAATACAGTGCTTAGAAAATGGTAGATAATCAGGTCCACTTTTCCTGTAAGTTACTTAAGGAAAGCGTATATTTGAGATCCTCCAGTAATTTTCAGAAAATACTGGACAATCTCGTGAGCAGTTCTCTGATCTCCAGCTATAAACTCCCAGCGGCTCCAGCATCCAAGTGAAACACTCCACACAAAATTGAAGACACTCGTTGCGGAACAAGCATTTATTGTGACAACATTTCTCTCTGATAGATCTTTATCAAGCCAATAGAAGTTTGTTCTGCAACGCCCAGTTCTTGTTGAAAGACGCTACGAGGATTACTGGACTTTTTCCGCTCGTTTCTGTCAAAAGCGTCGCTACCAAATTTTCGTCTTCCTTCACCTCTTTATGATTCTCTTCTTCCTTGGGTTTTGGACGGCTGCATTTTTTTTAATGTACAGCTTTTATTGCAGACAAGAAGCTTGTAGCGGCTCAAGCTTTACCGTCGGAGTCTGACTTCAGACCATCCTGAAGTACAGACCTTCTGAGTTTCGCCGTTATCGTTCCCTTTCTTCTTTCATGTCAGTTTTAGAGCGCTATGCCAGGCACAGCGAAAATTAGTGTTTCTGATATTGATCTCCCATTTTTGTGGTCTTGTTTTTGTTTACGAGAAACACTGACTATGACATGCAAAGAGTATGTTAAAATTTATTCGGAGTATGTACACACTCCCATATAGGCTGCCTCCCAACCAGCGAACTGGGTGCTAAAAGTTTAACGATCAATAAGGTACCCGTCGTTAAATCAGTACCTTGGTTCATTGTCTAATCAGAAGCAAGCCCTCCAAATGCGGAGGTGACGTGATTCCCTCACGGTTAACATCTGCCAGACTTTCCTCTAGCTGGTTGAAGCACAGTGTTTTCTTTCTGCCTTCTGTCTTTGCTCTTTGTCACCGTGTGGTACTCTTATATTAAACTCCTGTACTTATACATATATATTTATATCTGGTGAAGGAAATACAAGTTAAATATTACTGCTGAGTTTGTGTTGCTCCAACCCATTACGACCAGGTCACACGCCATTCTTACCTGTGTTCGTAATAATGACTGTTGCTCTTCCTCTTTGACTTAACATTTTCAGTCATCTTCTACCACCATGTTTCAGCACAGAACTTCCTGGATCTCCTTCACACAATTATTATTATAATCAAATAGAAGCGCTAAACTACAAGGGTCTCCTTCACACAAACATCACTCACACTAAAGGTTTTGTTCAGTCTGACCTACCCTAACCTGCTCTACACTACGTCGCAGCAGTCCGGGTTTATCGCGATAAATGGAATGCTCGTTATTCTTTAACATTTTTGTTCCTCGGTTCTTAGCTGCATTTGTTTTGATTACTTCCTTTCAGGTAAACTAATATTCTTTTTTGATGAGTTATTGCAATTCCCGCGGCGACCTCTTGCAATCATTTATCAATGTTTCACAATTATATATTTTTTTTTTCATCTCCGGGTCTTAGGTTCCAGTGTGGTCTCGAGTTCGTACTTATTCTGGTATTGACCTTTCCATCTGCTCTTCTACCTCTTCCATTCGAGGTTCACGTCAGCAATTCCAGCGTACCGATTGGTCTTACATTAAACATCGATTTTTTTCTATCCCAATACTTCTGTCATCATTCCTTGAGCCTCAGAGTATTTTTGTAGATCCCTGACTGCTGGGGCCTTCGTAACACTGCCTGGTGCACTCTAGTACTACCATGCTAGTTAGGGTTACGCAAGGTTCATCAGGACAAGTGTTTCCTGACGCGGGTCTTAGTCAGATGACCTGCCGTTGGAGCTTTTGGTCATCTGACCGAGGCCTTCCGCTGGATTACCGGTCCACCCCTTTAAAAATTATGGTCAATTATAACCATTTGCTAGTTTAAAACCTATCCAGTACATATGGTTTATTAAATCTACAGATCACACACATACCCTTAAGATTGCTTTAATAATTTCTAGTAGAATTAAAGTAAGCTCATATATATATATATATATATATATATATATATATATATATATATATATATATATATATATATATATATGTATGAGCTACTTTATTCTACAGAAATATAAAGCACTAAGGGTATGTGTGATCTGAGATTTAATAAACCAAGTACTGGATAGGTTTAAACTAGCAAATGGTTATCATTGACCATAATTTAAAGTGAACCTAATCCAGCGACCTCGTCAAACTGACCAGTCCAACGCGTCATCTGACTAAGACCCACGTCAGGCCTTGTCTATGCCTTGCGTAACCTATATATATATATATTATATATATATATATATATATATATATATATATATATATGTATATCACACATACCGGAGGACAGGAGGATTAGGAGGATATAACACGTACAGAATACTGAGAGGAAATGACTAGGTGAACAGGATGTTTCAGAGATAAAAAACAGAAACAAGAGGACACAACTTGAAACTGAAAACTCAGGTGAGTCAGAGGGATGTTAGGAAATATTTCATCAGCCTTATAGTTGTCAGGAAGTAGAACAATCTGTAGAATGAAGTGGTAGAGGTAGAATCCTTACATAGTTTTAAGCAGAGGTACGGCAAGACTCTTGTAGCCGGAAGTGGACCTAGTAGCGACCAGCGAAGAGGCGAGGCCAGGAGCTGTGACTCTACCCCTGCAACCACATATAGGTGAACACACACACATAGGTGGGGCCAGGAGCACAGTCTCTACCCCTGCAACCACAATTAGGTGAGTACACACACACACACACACACAGGGTGGAGGATTATTTCTGAGACACATAACTGACTCAAGTCTCCTTTCCTTAAACCCTGGCAGACATCCCTTATCTCCCTCCCCTACTCCCTTCTCCCTATAGTCCCCTAATCCCTCTCCATCTCTATCCTCCTCTCCCCCTTTTCCTCTAGTCCCCTAATCCCCCTCTCCCTCTATCTCTCTCTCTCTCTCTCCCCCCTCATCTCTCCCTCTTTCTACTCTACCCTCCCCTCCTCCCTTACCCCTCTAGTCCCTTATCCTCCCTTTCTATCCCCATCTCATCTCTCCATTTACATCTTCCCCCCCTCTCCTCCCTGCTCCCTCTAGTCCCCTGTTACGATCCTGGCCTGTAGACCACTTTAGTTTAGTGCTTCTCGTAACAATCGTGTGGTAAAGAAGAGTATATCACAAGTTTCCTCACTACTCAGGAATAGTAGTAAGGCGAATAATACTTTATCTGGATTTTATTTAGCATATACTAAGTTTCTAGCACTACTTAGTAAGATAAATTGTTAATAAAACACCTTCCACTTAAGTGTGGCATGAACAATACATATATAACTTTTCTTCACAAATACAATATATCACTGTGAACTCTTAATACATTGAATTAAGTAAAGTCTTACTTCCTTCTTAATTAAATATACATAGCACCACACTAGTAAGAGACTCCTTATCGTGCAAACTTAGCAGGTATAAAATGCCAACATAGGCTCTTTTCCCAACTGCTCCGCACTACACAGGTGTAATCCACAAGGTAGTTCAACAGGGAAGTAATCCAATAATCTCTCGTTTCCAATAGAGAGATGGCGTCCAAATGTCCAAGGGTGAGAGAGCAGAGTCTCGGAGAGTCTTAGGGTATGCTCACCATACCAAGGGTGAGAGAGAACTGAAGAGTCTCTGAGAGCCTCTGAGGGTAAGCTCACCATACCAAAGGTGAGAGAGAACTGAAGAGTCTCGGAGAGGGTAAGCTCACCATACCAAGGGTGAGAAAGAACTGACTCAAAGTAGAACGCCTGGACGTGACTCTACTCGGTACAGGGGAGGGGAAAGGAACAAACGAGCCACTCAGTACTTCACACCTTCACTCTTTAAGTCACCTAGTTTCTTAAACATTCACAAACAATACCCAGTCATAGTCATATAATATAGTCATTTAATAATATAAACTAGAGGAGCTTAAATTCAGCTATTATTAAAGAAACCCTGAGTATAATATTAAGTGATAAACCTCGTTTTAACATTAAACTATCACAAAGGGCATAACACCCCCCCTCGACGACTAAATGTCACACCAAAGAGGGTGTTCGAAACCTTAATGAAAATAAATAAACCATAAGGTTTCCATCTGTCTTAGATACTTATAATGTATAATAATTTACTTTTTCATCAAAACCAAGATCCTCCTGAGTCACCATACCATAGAAGCGAAGAAACTGTGTAACTTTGAGCTTTAAGTCGCAGCCCAGCTCTGGTGGTGCGAGGGTGTGCAGTGCTCTGACCTGACCCCTGGCGACGCTTTACAGCATTTTGGTTTTCCAAAACAACATGGCGACAGCAGGGAGGAGACGTTTGAATACTGTCTGTGTTGACCTTGTGACGGGCGTTCTACACCCTGCAACGGCCGGGACTGTGTTACCGACGATATTACGAGATGTGTATGGACTTGACACAGGAGATTTGTATGGCGTTGCCCTGAATGGGATGAATAGAGTATTTGTGAAGCTACTGACGGCAGAATTTATGACCGACTCGTAGATCGACACCAGGATCATGTATACACGGTGCACACTGGACTTCAGGTACGATTGAAGGACGTTTCACGTACGTACACTTGGGTACGTTTGAAGAACGTCCCATTCGAAGCGGACCCAACAGACATCAGTACAGTCTTCAGTGCGTACGGTACGATACATGCAGCAACACTTGGAAAGTGGAGCGAGGGACCGCTGATGGGCCTCTTTGAGGGGTCGTTCTCGTTGAAAATGACCTTGAAGCACCCTATACCGTCCTACGTTGTTATACCAGACTTCAGGACCCAAGTGTACATGACCTACATGGGACAGCGCAGGACGTGTCGCCTGTGTGGCGCCTACGATCATGTGGCGGCTGACTGCATGAGGAGGACGGGACCCAGACAAGATTCAGAGCAACGAGTAGTGAAAGTGCAGGCGCAGAGAGAGGAACGGAAGGAGGAGACGCAACGGGAGAAGCAGACGAAACTCTGGAGTGAGATTGTGGAGGGTTCTGAGGTGGTTTGTCAGACCCTAACGCAGGAATCTGTTATGCCAGTGGTTGACTGTGATCACCATGAGAGTCTGGCAGAGGATGTACCATTGGAACAAATATTAAAGGAAATATTGGACGACCCTTTGCCGGTGCTAAGTGTAAACACTAATGGTGGTTTGATAGATGCAGTGAATGTGGTGGAAAGTGTGGAGAGTGCCAGTCCAGGGAACCACCACTTAATTATGGAGGATGTGCAGGTGGAGGTCCATCAGACCGAGAATGCAAGTAGTGTGGAAGCAATACAGAGGACACGTAAAAGGTCTAGCAATTCATCAGGCAGTGAGGATGTGCTGACACCGACGCAGAGGATCTGTAAAAAGGCTTCGGTGGAAGTTGCTAAAAAATATCTAGGTTTGGTGCAAGAGAGGGGTACTCTTAAGGGAGGGAAGCAAATGGGTAAAATGAGTAAAGTTAAGTCAGGGGTACAACTTCCACAGAGGCCTAGGGCAAACCGTTGACATAGATTTCAAGTGTTTAACACTTAATGTAAACGGGTTGAGGGATAAAATCAAGAGGGCTTGGGTGGAGTGTACATTGCGAAGGTATGGTGTGACAGTTGCTTTTATACAGGAACACAATTATAGGTGTGGTGGGGAATTACTTTTGAATGGCTACAAAGTGTTTGCAAGTTCATCCAGTAGATTAAAGGGGGTGGCGGTAGCGGTGGCGGTGTCAGGCCCTTTCAAACCTTTGCGATGGGAGGAGTGTGGGGGGGGTAGGCTGGTTAGAGTAGATGGGGAGTGGAGTGGAGTTAGGGTATGTTTTTTAGGGGTGTACATGCCGGCGGAGGTGGCAAGGAAGGTGAAGGTGGACTTTGTTTGGGATTACATGATTTATGCATGTTGGGATTTGCCTAAAGTAACGATTGTTGGAGGGGATTTTAATTGTGTAATTAGAGAGAGGGATGTGGAGCCACAGAGAGGAGGTTGTGTTCTTGCAGCCTTAAGGGACGTACTTAGGAGGGTAGGTTTGAAAGACGTGATTGTGAGCCTACGTTTATTAGAAGAGGGTATGCGGCTCGACTAGACAGGATTTTTGTAACAGGTAGCGTGGTAGTAGGGGGATGTGCAATATCTGGATGTGGGTTTCATGGATCATCGGGGAGTGTTGGTGGAGGTGGGGTGGGAAGGGGTTGCAAAATGGTATAGGGGTTTTTGGAAATTAAATGTTCAGTTATTAAAAGGTGATGGTAAAAGGGGGGAATTTAGGGATTGGTGGGGTGGGTTTTGGATGGGGAGTAGGTAGGGGGGGCTTTGGTGGATTGGTGGGTAAGTACGGGGAAGCCTGGCATCCAAGCTTACTATCAGAGGTTGGGAAGGGAAGAAGCAGGATGGAGATACGGTTTACAAAATTATATTGAGGGCCTCTTGAAAGACTGTTATATGCGGGGAGGACATAGAATGACAGAGGAAATTAAGGCGTTGAAAGATAGGTTGATGACTTTGCAGAATGAGAGGTTTGGGGAATGTAGAATGAAAGCCGGAATGGATGATGTGTTGTGGGGGGATAGGCCCTCCCAATATGTTTTGGGGAAGTGAAAACAGAAAAGGGATAGAATGTCATTGGAGTATCTGGAAGTGGATGAAAACATGGGGAATTATGTGAAGGGTATGAGAATAAATTCCACGGAAGGAATGAATGTGTATGCTGATAAGTGGTTTGCAAGGCACATGAGCAGTGGGGGGGGGGGGGTATGAAGGAAAGGAGCATTTTATTGGGAAAGATTAGGGAGAGGTTGAGTAGGGAAGATCGGGAGGGATTGGAGGGCATGATCAGTGAGAGGGAGGTGTGGGAGGCAGTGGAAGGGTTAAGTAAGGGCAAGGGTCCAGGTATGGATGGTTTGGCAAATGAATTTTATAAGGAGAATTGGAACATTATAAAGGATTGTATGGTAGGTGTGATGAATGGTATGAAAAGGACAGGTGTAATGGGGAGGGACATGGGTATGGGGGTAATGGTATTAGTGAATAAGGGGAAGGTAGGGGAAACTTTAGAGAATTATAGACCTTTAGTCCTTATGAATACGGATTATAAAATATATGCTAAAATTTTAGGTAATAGATTAAAAAGAGTGATAGGGGGGGGGTGTTTGAGGAAGGACAGGGGAATAATACCCGGAAGGGGTGTGGGGGAGGGACATGAACGTATTAAAGAAAAATATCTAGGTTTGGTGCAAGAGAGGGGTACTCTTAAGGAAGGGAGGAATACTTGCACTGGATTGGAAAGGAGCATATGATAGTGTGGAGCATGAGAGTATGTTTGGAATAATGGAAAGGCAAAGGTTTGGATTGGAAGTGCTGGATTGGGTTAGGGCGTTATATGCAGGGGCAAGTGTGAGGGTACAAATAAATGGTAGGTTGGGAGGGGTGGTTATGATGGAAAGGGGTCTGCGACAGGGTTGTCCCCTGTCGCAGATTCTTTTCGCTTGCTTACAGGATCCGTTTTACAGATTAGTGGGGGATGGGAAGGGGTTGGGGGAGGGATAAGGGGATTAGAAATGTGGTGGGATATGTAGATGACACCACGGTGTTAGTGTGTCACGAGGTGGGACTGGTTAACATAGGAATACACTTAAAGTCTTTCTGCAATGCAACTGGCATGAGGGTTAATGGAGCTAAATCCATATTATTTTCAGTAATGCATCGGGTGATTTCAAGTGTAAGCCCAATCCTCGTGCTTAGAGAAAAAGGGAATTTGTTTTTCTTTCCTGCAAACTAAGTTTATTCAGATACACGGGGCCAGGAGCCGAGTCTCAACCCCTGCAACCACAATTAGGTGAGTACAGTTACACTGATTATCATACATAGCAGCATATGTGTAGAGAACCTAGGATAACCCAAAAAAAAAGTCAGACAATGGAAATAAGTCACTGACTTTTTTGGGTTATCCTAGGTTCTCTACACATATGCTGCTATGTATGGTATTGTTTACATGAGGGACAGGGATGAGGCGAGAGAGGTGAATTCGAGGAATGTGGTTAAAAGTGCGACGGAGCGGTTGAATAGTTGGAGAGTGGGAGAGCTAATGTTGTGGCAGAGGGTCATTGTGGTTAATAACATGATATATAGTAAGATATGGTATATTGCCAACATTTTTCCTTTATTAAGTTGGGATGTTAAAGAATTGGAGAGTAGGGTCTTTAAGTTTATTTGGGCACATGGTAGACATTGGCTTTGGAAGGAGATAGTTAGGAAAAGGGTAATTTCAGGAGGTTTGGATTTAATATGGCTGGAAAGGAGATTGTTGTGTATGTATGTGAAACGTTGTGTGGTAAGGAGGGAGGGTTGGGGGAGAGGTGAGGCTGGGGTGGAAGGGGTGCTGCGGGAAGTAAGTGAGTGGTGGGGTGCGAGGGAACTGGGGCAGTGCAGAGATTGGCTACGGTGTTTGTTGGTTATACGGGAGCCACAAAGGTTGAGTGTTGTGGATATAATGAGGTTTGGTGCTGGGGAGGAGACGGTGGAAGGGAAGGCGCTTTATCCGGTATATGACTGGAAGGGGATATGGGAGGGGTTCTGGGATCTGTGGTTGCCGGCGAGGGACCGGGAGCTGATGTTTCGGTTTTTACATGGGGCAGTGGCATCACGGGAGAATTTATTCCGTATGGGATTGGCGAAAGATGGGAAATGTCAGAAGTGTGGCTTGCCGGAGTTGGCTCTGCATGCGGTATATTTTTGTGAAACTTTGGATGGGGTTCATAGGTGGATGGGAGGGGTGTTAAGGAGTTTGTGTGGGGGGGTATCCCTTTGTTACGGGCTATTTACTTGGATATGGGTGGGGTTAGACATAGGGATAAAAAGGGATTACTGTACGTTATGGTGGACTTCGTGTGCATGTCGTGGAAATTAAGGGACATGAGTGTTGGGGAAAGGATGGGGGCTGTGGCGGCCCGTATATATCGCACTATGTGCAGGAATCGTTTAATATATGGGAGGGAGTGGGATTCGATCTTTTCAGAGGGGTACAGGAACTTGAGTGTGCAGGGTTTATTGGGAGACAGATAAGGTCTTGAAAGGGCTTGACAGAGACGCTGGTGGAGCATTGGGTAGGTGTGGTGTGGTGGAGTGGCATAAGTAGATAGGTAGATAGGGGGGTTAATCCCTTAGGGGACGGGGGACGGATGACATCACAGTTGGTTGACTGGATGACTGTCTAGATTAATAGTGTGTGTTGGAAGTGGATGTGTGTGTGGTGGAGTGAATGTGAGGTTTGGGTTTTGTAGGGGGAAGGGGGGATAAAGGGGTTTTGCAGGGGTTTGGCCGGATCCTCTGGTGCAGGGGGGCATGGTGTGGTTTGGTATGGTGTGAGTGGTAGTGACAGTGGTATGGATGTCTTGGACTAAACTTTGTACAGAGATGGTAATGAAACAAGGGTAGTAGTCTCCGTGGAGTTAAGGAGTCTGGAAACCTTGTGTGGTAGGATATTATTTTGTGCTTACGGTAAATTTTATTTGCAGTCTTCACTGCATAGTATTAGGACTAGTCACTGTTATTGTGGACTATGTATCATTATTTGGGTTTTGTTATTTGTTATTTGTGCACACTGTACATTTTAATTGCAGTATTCACTGCATATCCTTAGGACTAGAGCTAATGTTATTGTGAACTTGGTATTGCATTATTTGGGTTTATGTTATTTGTGGACTCTGTATCAAGCATAAGGGGAAAGGGGACAGGAGTTCACTGATTGTAGATAAATGGTTAGGGGTATAGTTTTCTGATATATACATTGATTATCAAAGGAAATTGCTGTTGTGCAATTTGTAACATGTAATTATTGAACGTTTATGAACTGTAAAATGTATATTTATTTGTGCTCACTGTAAATTTTATTTGCAGTCGTCAATGAGTATTCACTGTATATCCTTAGGACTAGAGGCAATGTTATGGTGGACTGTATTTCATTATTTGGGTTTATGTATTGTGGACTCTGTATTTATTTATAAGGGAAAAGGGGACAAGAGTTCACTGGTGGTAGAGGTAAGGGGTTTTAGGGTTTTAGGGTATAGTTTTCTGATATATTCACTACTTAATCAAAGAATATTGCTGTTGTACAATTTGTAACATGTATTTTGCATGTTTATGACTTATAAATGTATATTTATTGGAAACTAATAAAATGTAAAAAAAAAAAAACTTTGAGCTTCCTTTCTTAGAGTTTTTTATTTTATTTTATTGGTTTTAAACAGATATACATAAAACATGTTCATAAATAACTGTGACCACAATCACAAATGCAAATAATTGCAATAAATACACCAGAACAAAACATACAGATAATCAATCTCCAGAAAACACAAAAATCTCCCTATCCCCGCCAACCACTATGTGCATAAATTATATGCACCTATTACATGTACCAGAATCATTATCCCACAGACTATGAGGAACCCAAATTACATCAGGATGAATGTACAAAATGTAAAACAGAAAACATAAATCACCACTGGTGCCGGACCCGTATTCTACAAATATCTGTCCACGCCAAATACAATAAGTGCTCAATGCCATACTACACCACATCCACCAGTACAGTAATGTCGTACAACAATCAATCGTACATTTCTCACAAAGTACCATAGTATCCCACACATAAGCACAATATATATTATACCCATACATACAGATTACATGCACTCCACGTATACCCACTCACACCCAGGACCTGATACCACAGGTACCACTGGTCCCTTTCATTATTAACGCAGTTCCACTTCACATGATAAGTCAGAACAATACCATCACCGTGTACAATGGGAAATATATACAAAAAGTACACCAAACCAGCTGACAGTAACCTAAAATGTTACCGTCCTCTACCATCACCATGTCTTGGTCCAACATGAAGTCCACGGAACCCACCAAGCAGGTTTCGGTACCTTAAACCATACACAAGTTCTTAAATAATAAAACACCACATCAACACACTGCACCAAACGTAACATCCAGCACGGGACAGGCAAACCCTTACTTTTCCCCAATAACATCCCCTTAATAACCCACAAACCCCACCCGATCACACAACATACACACCCACACACCCACCAGTCTCCCCGTCCCCCAGTATAAAGGTCATCCATCCCCACCTACACCAAACCGCCCCTCCCAACCTTACCAATTTCAGTCAATCAAAAGCCACTACACAACCATACCAAAGCCACAACCGCACATCCCCAAGCAAGTCGCAAAACCAAGCCCCTCAAACCCTAAAACCCCGTGATAACTCTCCCACCCATAAATTCCTATAAGCTGAACTAAAAACCTTATCCCAATCCCTCCCATACACCTGCCTGTTTCTACATTTCGTACGGTACATTTTCACAGCCAAAGCATGTTTATGAGACAGAAAAAAAACACCAGCAATCCTTTCATCATATATATATATATATATATATATATATATATATATATATATATATATATATATATATATATATATATATATATATATATATATATATGTTTTATATATATATATATATTATTTATTATTTTATTAACACATCGGCCGTTTCACTCCAAGGCAGGGTGGCCCGAAAAAAAAACTTTTATCATTCACTCCATCACCGTCTTGCCAGAGGCGCGCTTACACTACAGTTATAAAACTGCAACATTAACACCCTCCTTCAGAGTGCAGACACTGTACTTCACATCTCCAGGACTCAAGTCCGGCCTGCC
>WNWK01016518.1:0-10000 GCA_009830355.1 Cherax destructor
GCTTGTGTGGTTGGTGGAACAGTTGGTGGTACAGCTGGTGTGGTTGGTGGAACAGTTGGTGGTGCAGCTGGTGTGGTTGGTGGAACAGTTGGTGGTGCAGCTGGTGTGGTTGGTGGAACAGTTGGTGGTGCAGCTGGTGTGAGTTGCTGGAACAGTTGGTGGTACAGCTGGTGTGGTTACTGGAACAGTTGGTGGTGCAGCTGGTGTGGTTACTGGAACAGTTTGTGGTACAGCTGGTGTGGTTACTGGAACAGTTGGTGGTACAGCCGGTGTGGTTGCTGGAACAGTTGGTGGTTTAGCTGGTGTGGTTGCTGGAACAGTTGGTGGTACAGCTGGTGTGGTTGCTGGAACAGTTGGTGGTACAGCTGGTGTGGTTGCTTGAACAGTTGGTGGTGCAGCTGGTGTGGTTGCTGGAACAGTTGGTGGTACAGCTGGTGTGGTTGCTGGAACAGTTGGTGGTACAGCTGGTGTGGTTGCTGGAACAGTTGGTGGTGCAGCTGGTGTGGTTGCTGGAACAGTTGGTGGTACAGTTGGTGTGGTTGCTGGAACAGTTGGTGGTACAGCTGGTGTGGTTGCTGGAACTGTTGGTGGTGTCCAGTGGCATGGTACTCAACCCTCTCGTTTCACACGATGAGTGTGAAACGTCCCAATGTTTCCTTAAGACACCTGCTGTCCATGTTCACCTAGCAGTAAGTAGGTACCTGGGTGTTAGTGGACTTGTGTGGGTCGCATCCTGGTGACAAAACTGACCAAATTTGTGGGAAATGCTTCATATAACAAGAGTCTTTCTATATAGTAGTATGTCACTGATGTCAGCTATGGTCTGTATAAGTTGTATCATGTACTGTTAGAAATAAACATTATTATTATTATTATTACGAGGATGGTCTGGACATTGGGCAGATGGTCTCAGTAGTAAGCTATTGCTATGCTAGAAATTCTGAAAAGAATTCACATGAGGCCTACCACTGGCCTAAACAGAAGAATCAGACATACTTTCACTCACATGAATATTTCTTGACATCTACTGATTCTAAGACATAATTATGCTTCACAGTGTAGATAAATGGCTCAGAAAACCAACACGGTAATAAATTAGACACCTATGCAACACCTGGGTATCTTTGTTGAGAAAATAAAGATTCCCGACCGTTGTACATGTGTCTAATTTATAATATTTTATAGATTTTATAGTACAAATGGCTTATTCAGTCCAATACAGAGAAGAAAGTGGAAGATAAGAGGAGTTTGAGGGGATCAGTCCCTTAGCATATATTGTATATTTCTCAAGGCTGATGGTCTGTACACATCGACTCCAGACTGATGGACTGATTACCTCAAACTACTACTCATCTTCCACCGTTCTTCTCTGTATTGGACTGAAGAAACCCCTGGCTGGCGAAACGTTTCCACAGTAAAGATACCCAAATGTTGCATTAATATTCCGTAAGATCACAGTAAACAGTTGATTTCACAATATACACAACAACCACTGTGCAAAAGATGGTGAAATTCCAAGATCTTTCGTGATTTCTCACATTATCAAGGACCAGTTACTTGATAATTTGAGTTGCATTAATATGTAACTGTTTTGACGACCTTAGGTGTTGCAGGAGTCGTCAGTGTTACTCTATAACCCATTTGAAAATATTAGTTAAAATTTGGATAAAGATGTGTATTCCATTATCCTGGTGGCTAATGTTAGCCTTGATGGATATTCTGTGAAGGATGTGAAGGTTCGTGGATATTCTGTGAGGGATGTGAAGGTTCGTGGATATTCTGTGAGGGATGTGAAGGTTCGTGGATATTCTGTGAGGGATGTGAAGGTTCGTGGATATTCTGTGAGGGATGTGAAGGTTCGTGGATATTCTGTGAGGGATGTGAAGGTTCGTGGATATTCTGTGAGGGATGTGAAGGTTCGTGAATATTCTGTGGGAGATGTGAAGGTTCGTCAATATTCTGTGGGAGATGTCACAGTGACTTAATTCCATTGTGGTCCCTGTGATAACCCATGCCAGGGAAGGCCTAGTTGCTCAAAATGCAGAAGAATATTGTATAACGCGGTGTGTTGCGTGCAGGAGAGGTGCGTACAGAGGCTGGTCGAGGGCTGGTCTACGCCAACTACGCCAGGGTGGAGGACTTCGACCGACTGGAGCAACTCAACGTCAGCGTCAGAGGCTGCGTCGTTATCGCTCGTTACGGCAAGATCTTCAGAGGGAACAAGGTGAGAAGGTCCCCTTGGAGGTAGGTTGAGCTGGTGTCTGCTCTCTCTCTCTCTCTCTCTCTCTCTCTCTCTCTCTCTCTCTCAAGGTTAGGTTAAGGGTTCCTAACTTTGTTTACAACAACTTAAGAGCTGTTACCTACATCAGCTCATTTAAAAGCCTTTTTATTATTATGGGATAAGCAGGGAACAGGATGAAGTTGGAGCCATCTGTAGGCCAGCTGTGTGGCAGAGGATGACGTTGGAACCATCTGTGAGGCAGAGGATGACATTGGAACCATCTGGGGGCCAGCTGTGTGGCAGAGGATGACGTTGGAGCCATCTGTGGGCCAGCAATTTAATTTGACCAACTGACTTTATTTCGTTAATATCATTATGCTGTACAAACATGTTCCAGACTCGAGTCATCCTGGGAATAAATGATCTCAGAAGAAGTGATGTTTTGGATGCTCTCTCTCTCTCTCTCTCTCTCTCTCTCTCTCTCTTTTCCCCCCCTTCTCATCTATCTATCTCTCTCTCTCTCTCAGTGCATCTCATGTGAGAGTAGTTGGCTTGCTAGTGCCACCTTCCTCTGAGAAAACTCCCCCTTCTGTTGCAACACTTGCAACATTGCACAGCTCCTGATGACGCACTGAGACGTGTGAAAGTACCTGAGATGAAAACTTTCATTCCCAGTGGCTTGTCTTGCATTAAGACTCAGAATGTGGTCACATCCTTTGGGCATAATCTACTCACTACAATGGGAATAAGCCACACTGGCTTTCTTGGCTTATCTAGGATTACTAACCCATTTTGGGTTCATACTTCTAATAACTGAGTGTCCGTGGTTCGATCCCCGGCACGAGTGGAAATGCTGGGCATGTCTCCTTACACCTGCTGTCGCTGCTCACCTACCAGTAAGTAGGTACGTCAGTGTTAGTTACCTTACACCTGTTGTCACTGTTCACCTATCAGTAAGTAGGTACCTTTGTGTCAGTCACTTTTTGCCTGCTATCCCTGTTCACCTAGCAGTAAATAGGTACCTGGGTGTTAGTCACCTTACACTTGCTGTCACTGTTCACCTAGCAATAATTAAGTACCTGAGTGTTAGTCATCCTACACCTGCTGTCACTGTTCACCTAGCAGCAAGTAGGTACCTGGGTGTTAGCCGACTGGTGTGGGTGGCATCCTGGGGGACAAGATTGAAGGACTCCAATGGAAATAAGACAGACAGTCCTCAATAACACACTGACTCCTTGGGTAATCCTGGCTGGCTAACCCTCCAGGTGGTTCAAAATTCCAACAAATCCTATCTTTAAACATCTACATAAACCATCTATCGTAAATTACAGCCATCTGTGGTCTACCCACAGCTGGTGCATGCAGAGAAGCGAGGCGCCATAGGCTTGATTCTCTTCTCAGACCCCAATGATGTGGCTCTTGAAGGTCAGGAGAAGGAGGCCGTGTACCCCAATACCTGGTGGCTCCCCGGGACAGGCATAGCGAGAGGGTCCACCTTCGTCAATAGTGGCGACCCTCTGACCCCTGGCTGGCCTTCCACAGGTGGGTAACTGCTGTACATGTTCAACGTTTTGGTATCTTTATTGTGTAAACTTTTCGCCACACAGTGGCCATCATCAGTCCAATACGAAGAAGAATGGTGAAGATCAGAAGGAGTTTGAGGTAATGAGTCCCTCAGCCTTATAGGTGGTGTTGGGCACCGTGGTCTTCAAGACCCGGAGCCCAACACTAAGGCTGAGGGACTGATTACCTCGTCTTTTGTATGTAGTTCTACAGTCTTCCCATTATGTCGTTGAATTTGTATTGATAAAGCCACTTAATGGAGAAGCGTCTTCAAATAAAGATACCCAGATGTTGTACATGTGTCTTAATTTGTCAGGACTCACTCCCACAGTCACTGGTTCCCTCTCACTCCCACAGTCACTGGTTCCCTCTCACTCCCACAGTCACTGGTTCCCTCTCACTCCCACAGTCACTGGTTCCCTCTCACTCCCACAGTCACTGGTTCCCTCTCACTCCACATTCACTGGTTCCCTCTCACTCCCACATTCACTGGTTCCCTCTCACTCCCACAGTCACTGGTTCCCTCTCACTCCCACATTCACTGGTTCCCTCTCACTCCCACATTCACTGGTTCCCTCTCACTCCCACATTCACTGGTTCCCTCTCACTCCCACATTCACTGGTTCCTTCTCACTCCCACATTCACTGGTTCCCTCTCACTCTCACAGTCACTGGTTCCCTCTCACTCCCACAGTCACTGGTTCCCTCTCACTCCCACATTCACTGGTTCCCTCTCACTCCCACAGTCACTGGTTCCCTCTCACTCCCACATTCACTGGTTCCCTCTCACTCCCACATTCACTGGTTCCCTCTCACTCCCACAGTCACTGCTTCCCTCTCACTCCCACATTCACTGGTTCCCTCTCACTCCCACATTCACTGGTTCCCTCTCACTCCACATTCACTGGTTCCTCTCACTCCCACAGTCACTGGTTCCTCTCACTCCCACAGTCACTGGTTCCCTCTCACTCCCACATTCACTGGTTCCCTCTCACTCCCACATTCACTGGTTCCCTCTCACTCCCACAGTCACTGGTTCCCTCTCACTCCCACATTCACTGGTTCCCTCTCACTCCCACATTCACTGGTTCCCTCTCACTCCCACATTCACTGGTTCCCTCTCACTCCCACATTCACTGGTTCCCTCTCACTCCACATTCACTGGTTCCCTCTCACTCCCACATTCACTGGTTCCCTCTCACTCCCACATTCACTGGTTCCTCTCACTCCACATTCACTGGTTCCCTCTCACTCCCACATTCACTGGTTCCCTCTCACTCTCACAGTCACTGGTTCCCTCTCACTCCACAGTCACTGGTTCCCTCTCACTCCACATTCACTGGTTTCCTCTCACTCCCACAGTCACTGGTTCCCTCTCACTCCCACATTCACTGGTTCCCTCTCACTCCCACATTCACTGGTTCCCTCTCACTCCCACAGTCACTGGTTCCCTCTCACTTCCACATTCACTGGTTCCCTCTCACTCCCACATTCACTGGTTCCCTCTCACTCCCACATTCACTGGTTCCTTCTCACTCCCACAGTCACTGGTTCCCTCTCACTCCCACAGTCACTGGTTCCCTCTCACTCCCACATTCACTGGTTCCCTCTCACTCCCACAGTCACTGGTTCCCTCTCACTCCAACATTCACTGGTTCCCTCTCACTCTCACAGTCACTGGTTCCCTCTCACTCCTACAGTCACTGGTTCCCTCTCACTCCCACATTCACTGGTTCCCTCTCACTCCCACAGTCACTGGTTCCCTCTCACTCCCACATTCACTGGTTCCCTCTCACTCCCACATTCACTGGTTCCCTCTCACTCCCACAGTCACTGGTTCCCTCTCACTCCCACATTCACTGGTTCCCTCTCACTCCCACATTCACTGGTTCCCTCTCACTCCCACAGTCACTTGTTCCCTATCACTCCCACATTCACTGGTTCCCTCTCACTCCCACATTCACTGGTTCCCTCTCACTCCCACATTCACTGGTTCCCTCTCACTCCCACATTCACTGGTTCCCTCTCACTCCCACAGTCACTGGTTCCTCTCACTTCCACATTCACTGGTTCCTCTCACTCCCACATTCACTGGTTCCCTCTCACTCCCACATTCACTGGTTCCTTCTCACTCCCACAGTCACTGGTTCCCTCTCACTCCCACAGTCACTGGTTCCCTCTCACTCCCACATTCACTGGTTCCCTCTCACTCCCACAGTCACTGGTTCCCTCTCACTCCAACATTCACTGGTTCCCTCTCACTCTCACAGTCACTGGTTCCCTCTCACTCCTACAGTCACTGGTTCCCTCTCACTCCCACATTCACTGGTTCCTCTCACTCCCACAGTCACTGGTTCCCTCTCACTCCACATTCACTGGTTCCTCTCACTCCCACATTCACTGGTTCCCTCTCACTCCCACAGTCACTGGTTCCCTCTCACTCCCACATTCACTGGTTCCCTCTCACTCCCACATTCACTGGTTCCCTCTCACTCCCACAGTCACTTGTTCCCTATCACTCCCACATTCACTGGTTCCCTCTCACTCCCACATTCACTGGTTCCCTCTCACTCCCACAGTCACTGGTTCCCTATCACTCCCACAGTCACTGGTTCCCTCTCACTCCCACAGTCACTGGTTCCCTCTCACTCCCACATTCACTGGTTCCCTCTCACTCCCACATTCACTCGTCCCACTCACCTCTCACAGTGTTTATTATAACTAGTAGTGTTCAGTTTAGAAAGACAAGTAAAACAAACACTTGGACATATGTCTTAGAGATGTTTCAGTCCTGGGATCTTGATCACTTCTAATATTCTCCGTGTGTGTTCCCCCACAGCTCAGGCCTATAGGCTTAAGATTGAGGATATCGACCTGCATAAGATTCCCTGCCAGCCTATTGGTTACGACGACGCCCGTGTTATACTTGGGTAAGCGGTGGGTGTGGGTGGATGAATGTGGGTGTGGGTGGATGAATGTGGGTGTGGGTGGATGTGGGTGGATGAATGTGGGTGTGGGTGGATGTGGGTGCTGGTGGGTGGGTGATGAACATGCCTGGGTCATGGACATATGTTGGGACTGATCCCTTATCAACCTTCTAGAAGTCACAGGTCATGGATATACATTGGGATTGATCCCTTATCAACCTTGTAGAAGTCACAGGTTATGGACATATACTGGGACTGATCCCTTATCAACCTTGTAGAAGTCACAGGTTATGGACATATACGGGGACTGATCCCTTATCAACCTTGTAGAAGTCACAGGTTATGGACATATACGGGGACTGATCCCTTATCAACCTTGTAGAAGTCACAGGTTATGGACATATACTGGGACTGATCCCTTATCAACCTTGTAGAAGTCACAGGTTATGGACATATACGGGGACTGATCCCTTATCAACCTTGTAGAAGTCACAGGTTATGGACATATACAGGGACTGATCCCTTATCAACCTTGTAGAAGTCACAGGTTATGGACATATACTGGGACTGATCCCTTATCAACCTTGTAGAAGTCACAGGTTATGGACATATACTGGGACTGATCCCTTATCAACCTTGTAGAAGTCACAGGTTATGGACATATACTGGGACTGATCCCTTATCAACCTTATAGAAGTCACAGGTTATGGACATATACTGGGACTGATCCCTTATCAACCTTGTAGAAGTCACAGGTTATGGACATATACTGGGACTGATCCCTTATCAACCTTGTAGAAGTCACAGGTTATGGACATATACGGGGACTGATCCCTTATCAACCTTGTAGAAGTCACAGGTTATGGACATATACGGGGACTGATCCCTTATCAACCTTGTAGAAGTCACAGGTTATGGACATATACTGGGACTGATCCCTTATCAACCTTGTAGAAGTCACAGGTTATGGACATATACGGGGACTGATCCCTTATCAACCTTGTAGAAGTCACAGGTGTGGATAATTTTTTTTTCTCCAACCCCCGGTGGGGCGTCGACACCCCCTCTCAAGGGGGCTGTGACCCCCTCTTAAAGGGGCTGCGACCTGCCTTCTATGGGCCCATACTAGGCAGATCCTCATCAAAACCACCTATCTTACACACAAAAGCCATTTTAATACGCTGCTTCTGTCTTCCAGGAAGATTGGTGGTACTCCAGCCCCCAGTGACGCCTGGAAGGGTGGTCTGGCAGGCGTGGAGTACAACCTTGGACCGGAGCTCAAGAATCAGTTCGCCTCTTACACACTGAGGCTCAACACTCATAATGTGTTTCAAGTCTTCCGTTCTTACAACGTCATTGGAACCATTAGAGGGAAAGTGGAGCCAGGTGAGGCGGGGTTGAGAGAGGATAAGAAACAAAACATGAATGAGAAATGGAGAGGTATGTTGACAAGGCACTGTAGCTCACATGACTGTCGATAAATGATTCAGAGAACCGACAAGTTGATCAGTTAGACACATGTGCAACACTTCTCATTCTTCATATGTGTCTAACTTCTCAGAGAAGAATGGCTGAAGATCAGAGGGAGACTGAAGTAATCAGTCCCTCAGCCTGGAGTCCATGTAATCAGTCCCTCAGCCTGGAGTCCATGTAATCAGTCCCTCAATCTTGAAAAGAATACAGTATATGTGCGAAGTGGCTTATATACTACAGACAGGTGAGGTGAAGCAGTCGTAGGAGGCTTCACCTTGGATAAATCCACAGGTGGAAGTAGGTCATGACTATAGGTTAGGATTCTGCTGTGTCTGACAGGAATGTAGACAAATGGTTCACAGAACCGACAAGTTGATTAGACGCATGTACAACACCTGGGTATCTTTATACCTGGAGGGGGTTTCGGGGGTCAACGCCCCCTTGGCCCGGTCCGTGACCGTAATCAACCCATAGTTATATAGATCACTTCAGGGGTAGGGTATATTACATGTTATCATGCCTGTTTTACAGACCGCTATATACTGATCGGGAATCACCGTGATTCCTGGGTCTATGGTGCCAGTGACCCATCTAGTGGCACTGCCCAGATGCTGGAGAGTGCCCGTGTTCTCGGTCAACTCATCAGCAGTGTGGGTGAGTTACAGCAAATATTGACACCCTCAGCTTATATTTTTAATATGAAGTATGTAAAACTAAACCAAATGTTTATGTAGGTTTAATTTTTCATGCTTTAAACCTCTGGTAGGCTTCTTCAGTCGAGTAAAGAGGAGTCAGCATAATCAGTATAGATATAGAGACGATGTAATCAGTCCATCACCCTTGGAGATTTAGTTTTGAGGTGGTCAGTCCCTCAGGCATAATTTATGCACTCTGTCATAAAATATCCTGTTTTTCCCGAGGTTGGCGACCACGACGGACTCTGGTCTTCTGTAGCTGGGGCGCAGAAGAGTACGGTCTTATAGGATCCACGGAGTGGGTGGAGGTAAGGTGTACTCTAGTGGGTGGAGGTAAGATGTACTTCAGTGGGTGGAGGTAAGATGTACTCCAGTGGGTGGAGGTAAGATGTACTCCAGTGGGTGAAGGTAAGATGTACTCCAGTGGGTGAAGGTAAGATGTACTCCAGTGGGTGGAGGTAAGATGTACTCCAGTGGGTGGAGGTAAGATTTACTCCAGTGGGTGGAGGTAAGATGTACTCCAGTGGATGGAGGTAAGAGGTACTCCAGTGGGTGGAGGTAATTACGATGTACTCCAGTGGGTGGAGGTAAGATGTACTCCAGTGGGTGGAGGTAAGATGTACTCCAGTGGATGGAGGTAAGAGGTACTCCAGTGGGTGGAGGTAATTACGATGTACTCCAGTGGGTGGAGGTAAGATGTACTCCAGTGGGTGGAGGTAAGATGTACTCCAGTGGGTGGAGGTAAGATGTACTCCAGTGGGTGGAGGTAAGATGTACTCCAGTGGGTGGAGGTAAGATGTACTCCAGTGGGTGGAGGTAAGATGTACTCCAGTGGGTGGAGGTAAGATGTACTCCAGTGGGTGGAGGTAAGATGTACTCCAGTGGGTGGAGGTAAGATGTACTCCAGTGGGTGGAGGTAAGATGTACTCCAGTGGGTGGAGGTAAGATGTACTCCAGTGGGTGGAGTACAGCTACATTAAGGTCCCTCTTAGTGGAACTCTACATGTCTTAATATGAGTCTAAATGTCTTAATATGAGTCTAAATGTCTTAATATGAGTCTAAATGTCATAATATGAGTCTAAATGTCTTAATATGAGTCTAAATGTCTTAATATGAGTCT
>WNWK01016518.1:17500-44710 GCA_009830355.1 Cherax destructor
TCTATGGTAGAATGAGGAGTGTGTCTTGTCTGGATCATGGTGGCTGTGAGAGTGAATAATAGTGTTCTTGTAAACCTGGAGGGGTGTTCCGGGGGTCAGCGCCCCCGAGGCCTGGTCCATGACCAGGCCTCGAGTGATCTAGCCGAAACTGAGTCAACTCCACACTAGCTTTATCAAGGACAATTGATAATGATAATTCCAAACATTCACAATCCCAAACAATCTAAGAAATCACCAGTACAAATTTTCAGACCCACTGTCTAATTATAGTTTCATTCGACTTTATTGCATATATTAATATAATTTTCGCAGCTCACCTTGAAGAATCTCTGGGGAACTTTACTGACGCTGTGACCACCTTCGTGAGCCACCTGGAGCAGGAGACGATGACGAACCTGGAGTGAGTACACAACCCGCATGTAGGGGAGGCGAGCTTACCACCACGTTTCAGTCCGACTTTGACCGTCTTAGTCTTCGACTGACTCAACTACCACTACTACTATTACTACTGCTACTACTACTACTACCACTACTACCTCTACCATTACCTCTCGTCTTCCTTTCCTACTACCTCTCTTGCCCCGTCACTGTCTGCTGGCCTATATATGCGCCATTCCTTCTCTCCTTTCTGTTAGTGTGACTTTGTAAATGGTCCAAGTCGGACCGAAACGTCGTTGTGTATTATTCCAGTCGTGATTTTGTGCATTTTTGTTATTTCTGGAATAAGCAAATAATTTTTAACAAAATTAGGCTGCAGTGTATAGCCATTATATTTCTATATGACAGTTTCACAGTTAATGACATATTTAACTATTTTTTGGGGGGTTTGGGTTTGAGAAGGACTTGCCTAGTATGAGCCAGTAGGCCTCCTGCAGTGCTCCTCCTTTCTTATGTTACCAGGGATGACCATAAAAATAATGTAACATTTCTGTGTCTCACACAGTCCGGTCAGAATCCGAGCCATCAATGACCAGATCATGAAGCTAGAACAAGTCTTCATTCTGCCAACAGGTCTACCTGGCCGACCAAACGTCAGGTACTGCTACTAGTACTACTTCTACTACTACTATACTACCACTACTACTAATAATAATCAAAATAATCTTTATTTCTAGCAGTACATGATGCAACTGATACAGACCATAGCTGACATCAATGACATACTACTATATAGAAAGTCCCTTGTTATGTGGAGCATTTCCAACAAATTAGGTTAATTTTGTCCCACGATGCGACCCACACCAGTCCACTAACACCCAGGTACCTTACTGCTAGGTGAACAGTGACAGCAGGTGTAAGGTGACTAACACCCAGGTACCTACTTACTGCTAGGTGAACAGTGACAGCAGGTGTAAGGTGACTAACACCCAGGTACCTACTTACTGCTAGGTGAAAAGTGACAGCAGGTGTAAGGTGACTAACACCCAGGTACCTACTTACTGCTAGGTGAACAGTGACAGCAGGTGTAAGATGACTAACACCCAGGTACTTACTTACTTCTAGGTGAATATTGACAGAAGGTGTAAGGTGACTAACACCCAGGTACCTACTTACTGCTAAGTGAACAGTGACAGCAGGTGTAAGGTGACTAACACCCAGGTACCTACTTACTGCTAAGTGAACAGTGACAACAGGTGTAAGGTGACTAACACCCAGGTACCTACTTACTGCTAGGTGAACAGTGACAGCAGGTGTAAGGTGACTAACACCCAGGTACCTACTTACTGCTAGGTGAACAGTGACAACAGGTGTAATGTGACTAACACCCAGGTACCTACTTACTACTAGGTGAACAGTGACAGCAGGTGTAAGGTGACTAACACCCAGGTACCTACTTACTGCTAGGTGAACAGTGACAGCAGGTGTAAGGTGACTAACACCCAGGTACCTACTTACTGCTAGGTGAACAGTGACAACAGGTGTAAGGTGACTAACACCCAGGTACCTACTTACTACTAGGTGAACAGTGACAGCAGGTGTAAGGTGACTAACACCCAGGTACCTACTTACTGCTAGGTGAACAGTGACAACAGGTGTAATGTGACTAACACCCAGGTACCTACTTACTACTAGGTGAACAGTGACAGCAGGTGTAAGGTGACTAACACCCAGGTACCTACTTACTGCTAGGTGAACAGTGACAGCAGGTGTAAGGTGACTAACACCCAGGTACCTACTTACTGCTAGGTGAACAGTGACAACAGGTGTAAGGTGACTAACACCCAGGTACCTACTTACTACTAGGTGAACAGTGACAGCAGGTGTCTTAAGGAAACACGTTCCAATATTTCCACCCGTACCGGGGATCGAACATCCTATACAGAACAATAAGCCACAATACCCTGACTGGAACAATACAGTGACTGGAACAATACCCTGACTGGAACAATACAGTGACTGGAACAATACAGTGACTGGAACAATACCCTGACTGGAACAATACAGTGACTGGAACAATACCCTGACTGGAACAATACAGTGACTGGAACAATATCCTGGCTGGAACAATACAGTGACTGGAACAATACAGTGACTGGAACAATACAGTGACTGGAACAATACCCTGACTGGAACAATACAGTGACTGGAACAATACCCTGACTGGAACAATACAGTGACTGGAACAATACCCTGACTGGAACAATACAGTGACTGGAACAATATCCTGGCTGGAACAATACAGTGACTGGAACAATACCCTGACTGGAACAATACAGTGACTGGAACAATATCCTGGCTGGAACAATACAGTGACTGGAACAATACCCTGACTGGAACAATACAGTGACTGGAACAATATCCTGGCTGGAACAATACAGTGACTGGAACAATACACAAATAACCCGGTCATAAAAGACAGGAGTGCACGACGACATTTCGGTCCGACTTTCGACCACTGACAAGTAACACTGACACACGAAGGTAAGTGGACCGAAACGTCGCCTTAAGTTTCTCTCTTCTATATGTGGGTGACTCGACCCCTGCAACCAGAACTAGGTGAGTACACACAGGTATGATAAAGCTCCTGGAGCAGGGAGAGAGAGGACCTAGTAGCGGCCAGTGAAGAGGCGGGGCCAGGAGCTATGAATCGACCTCTGCAAGCAACCACAACTAGGTGAGTACAACTAGGTGAGTACACACACACAACACACATACAACACATACACACACACACACACACACACACACACATACAACACACACACACCAGCGAAGAGACGGGGCCAGGAGCTGTGAATCGACCCCTGCAACCACAAATAGGTGGGTACACACACATAAATAATTCTATGAAGAAAATCATTCGGTAAATACCTTAAATATCCCTCAGTTATCTACAGGTATACCTTAAATATCCCTCAGTTATCTACAGGTATACCTTAAATATCCCTCAATTATCTACAGGTATACCTAAAATATCCCTCATTTTTCTACAGGTATACCTTAAATATCCCTCAGTTTTCTAACAGTTTTCCTGCTTAAAGGTCCCCTTAAATCAGCACCTTACCACTTACTCTACATTAATTGCTCCACTTTAAATCCGTCCAACAAGCAGTCGTGTTGACACTTAATTTGCATATCTCCAAAAACAGTGTAAAACACTCCAAAAACAGCCTAAAACACTCCAAAAACAGTGTAAAACACTCCAAAAACAGCCTAAAACATTCCAAAAACAGCTCAAAAAGGTCTCTTGTTTCAGACATGCAGTTTTCGCCCCGAGTCAGTTCGACTACTACTCGACCTCATGCTTCCCCGGGATTTCTGATCTCCTGTACGGAATGGAGGACCTGAGTGGTAGGGACCGTCTGATGAGAGAGAATCAGATCAAGAAACATGTCTCTGATCTCACCATAATGATTCAGAGAGCCAGTAGCTACTTACAGGACTTCCACGTTATCTAGAGAGATGTTATCGTTACTTACAGGACTTCCACGTTATCTAGAGGGATGTTATCGTTACTTACAGGACTTCCACAATGTTATCGTCTCGTCCTCCACTCTGAAGAACTTCAAAAGTCTCAAGAAGACAGTTCCTGGTTTTAATGACTCGTGAATCGTTTATCCATGAATAGGTTAGGGTTGGTTAGGTTAGGTTAGGTTAGGTTAGGGTTGGTTAGGTTAGGTTAGGTTAGGTTAGGGTTGGTTAGGTTAGGTTAGGGTTGGTTAGGTTAGGTTAGGTTAGATTATGTTAAGTTAGGGTTGGTTAAATTAGGTTAGGTTAGGTAAGATTAGGCTAGGTTAGGTTAGGTTAGGTTAGGTAAGATTAGGTTAGGTTAGGTTAGGTATGATTGTCAGGGGATCGCCTTCCACCTGATCAAAAAAAAAAAAAAAAAATTGGCCGTTGTGGTTCTGGTCAGATGTTATGTCAGGAGTAAATAAGGCTCTGGATAGTAAGACCCTGGATAGTAAGTAAAGCCCCGGATAGTTTGAAGAGATAGCATTGGTTATCTGGGTTGGTGGTAATTCTCAGATGATGTGAGATCTCCTGAGACCACGTTGTTGAAGCAGAAACGTCTTTAGACGGGCAGGACCGTCTGAAGACGTTCCTGAAAGCGTGGTTTTCGCGCCTGTCATTCTACTAAGTATAAGTCCACAGAAAGAGGAGTGAAATATCCCGTAAATTTCCTTACATTCCTAGCATCTACCCTGGAGGACCAGTCCAGCAGCATCTACCCTGGAGGACCAGTCCAGCAGCATCTACCCTGGAGGACCAGTCCAGCAGCATCTACCCTGAGGACCAGTCCAGCAGCATCTACCCTGAGGACCAGTCCAGCAGCATCTACCCTGGAGGACCAGTCCAGCAGCATCTACCCTGGAGGACCAGTCCAGCAGCATCTACCCTGGAGGACCAGTCCAGCAGCATCTACCCTGGAGGACCAGTCCAGCAGCATCTACCCTGGAGGACCAGTCCAGCAGCATCTACCCTGGAGGACCAGTCCAGCAGCATCTACCCTGGAGGACCAGTCCAGCAGCATCTACCCTGAGGACCAGTCCAGCAGCATCTACCCTGGAGGACCAGTCCAGCAGCATCTACCCTGGAGGACCAGTCCAGCAGCATCTACCCTGGAGGACCAGTCCAGCAGCATCTACCCTGGAGGACCAGTCCAGCAGCATCTACCCTGGAGGACCAGTCCAGCAGCATCTACCCTGGAGGACCAGTCCAGCAGCATCTACCCTGGAGGACCAGTCCAGCAGCATCTACCCTGGAGGACCAGTCCAGCAGCATCTACCCTGGAGGACCAGTCCAGCAGCATCTACCCTGGAGGACCAGTCCAGCAGCATCTACCCTGGAGGACCAGTCCAGCAGCATCTACCCTGGAGGACCAGTCCAGCAGCATCTACCCTGGAGGACCAGTCCAGCAGCATCTACCCTGGAGGACCAGTCCAGCAGCATCTACCCTGGAGGACCAGTCCAGCAGCATCTACCCTGGAGGACCAGTCCAGCAGCATCTACCCTGGAGGACCAGTCCAGCAGCATCTACCCTGGAGGACCAGTCCAGCAGCAGAGCTGATAAAAGAAAAATAAACTGGTTACCATAAGTTGAGTAACATTTAAGACAGAAAAAGGTGTTGTATTATGTCAAAGTCACTACTGGTAACCCAGAAACAATACTACCAGGAGTAGAAATTAAAACTAATCAGACAACCGGGAACTGGAGTTTTGCCCCAGCCCGCTAGATGGCAGTGCGGGCAGTAACTCGCTAATGATCCCACCGCTGACTGAACAACCCTAACCCCTATTATAATCCACTTTTGCCTCACAAAGATTAGGCTTAGTTAAGTTAGGTTAGGTTAGGTTTGTCAGGAAACAGGACAGTGTTTCCTGACGCGGGTCTTAGTCACATGATGACCCACAGCTGGTGCTTTTGGTCATCTGACCGAGGCCTTCCGCTGGCTTACCCCTCCACCCCTTAAAAAAATTGAGATTATAATTATTATTATTACGCAATTGCTTTCGAATATATTGTAACTAAAACATTGATCTATGCTAACAAAACTGTGAAGAAAATAGCCATTCTTAATGTTAATTTTAGTTTTCAGGTATTTTGGGCTATTTTTCTCTTCTTTTAACAGTCTTTAAGTTTACATTCATAAATGTACAACATCTGGGTATCTTTACTGAAGACGTTTCGCCCAATTCGCTTTATCAATACGAATTCAAGGACGTAATAAGACCGTGGAACTATACACAAAGGATGAGGTAATCAGTCCCTGGGTGAAACGTACAGACATGAAAGTGACGGTCGTCACTTACAGGTTCGTCTCCACACTATATACACTCATGTACGTTTCGCCCAGGTAAGTCCATTTGTGACTTGATAAACCCCATTGTTTGGGCGAAACATTGTCAATAAAGAATAGCATTATGCTGCACCTGTGTTCATTTTCACCCCGACTGCGGCCCAACTGACTCCTTCCCACAGCCCCGGTAACTGTCCCAGTAACTGTCCCAGTAACTGTCCCAGTAACTGTCCCAGTAACTGCCCCAGTAACTGCCCCAGTAACTGTCCCAGTAACTGTCCCAGTAACTGTCCCAGTAACTGTCCCAGTAACTGTCCCAGGAACTGTCCCAGTAACTGTCCCAGTAACTGTCCCAGCAACTGTCCCAGGAACTGTCCCAGTAACTGTCCCAGTAACTGTCCCAGTAACTGTCCCAGTAACTGTCCCAGCAACTGTCCCAGGAACTGTCCCAGTAACTGTCCCAGTAACTGTCCCAGTAACTGTCCCAGGAACTGTCCCAGTAACTGTCCAAGTAACTGTCCCAGGAACTGTCCCAGTAACTGTCCCAGTAACTGTCCCAGTAACTGTCCCAGGAACTGTCCCAGTAACTGTCCCAGTAACTGTCCCAGGAACTGTCGCAGTAACTGTCCCAGTAACTGTCCCAGGAACTGTCCCAGTAACTGTCCCAGTAACTGTCCCAGTAACTGTCCCAGGAACTGTCCCAGTAACTGTCCCAGTAACTGTCCCAGGAACTGTCCCAGTAACTGTCCCAGTAACTGTCCCAGTAACTGTCCCAGTAACTGTCCCAGTAACTGTCAAAGGAACTGTCCCAGTAACTGTCCCAGTAACTGTCCCAGGAACTGTCCCAGTAACTGTCCCAGTAACTGTCCCAGTAACTGTCCCAGTAACTGTCCCAGAACTGTCAGGAACTGTCCCAGAACTGTCAGTAACTGTCCAGGAACTGTCCCAGTAACTGTCCAGTAACTGTCCCAGCAACTGTCCCAGTAACTGTCCCAGTAACTGTCCCAGCAACTGTCCCAGTAACTGTCCCAGTAACTGTCCAGTCACTGTCAGTAACTGTCCAGTAACTGTCCCAGTAACTGTCCCAGTAACTGTCACAGTAACTGTCCAGAACTGTCCCAGTAACTGTCCCAGTAACTGTCCCAGTAACTGTCACAGTAACTGTCCCAGCAACTGTCCCAGTAACTGTCCCAGTAACTGTCCCAGGAACTGTCCCAGCAACTGTCCCAGTAACTGTACCAGTAACTATCACAGTAACTGTCCCAGGAACTGTCCCAGTAACTGTCCCAGTAACTGTTCCAGTAACTGTCCCAGGAACTGTCCCAGTAACTGTCCCAGTAACTGTCCAAGTAAATCTATCCTCACTAAAGTTAAGTCGATTATTTCGACTTGAGTCCTAAGACTACCTGGATTTTTAAATACTTGTTTACCATTGCTGGAGGAAGGCTTCTCTTATCTATTTTTGGCCCAAAATGTTCTGCATAACCATAGACTTTCCACGTGCATTATTGCCACCCATTCTGTATAAACAATGTATCAACATAAGAATGGAGGATCACTGCAATAGGCCTACTGGCCCAAAATAGGCAGGCCCTTCTCTACAAACCTTTTCTGTATAAACAATGTATCATGTAGGAATAAACTCTGAATTCAGAATTTTGAGTTTTGTGCAGACGTCCTGATTCCTGGAACGGGTCTGAGCATTTTGCAAGATTCTTGCGGTTTATATCAGACATTCACCACTGGAAGAGAATGTTAGTGAAGTGTGTAGGTGTATATTTGCCAAATTTATGTCCAGAATATAAAGATAAAGATTATTAATTTTGGATTTAAACTGACATAGTAATCTCTGCTAACCTTCATTAAGGTGAACAAGGACAGAATGTTTCAGAGAGTGGACACAGGAACAAGGGGACACAGGAACAAGGGGACACAGGAACAAGGGGACACAGGAACAAGGGGACACAGGAACAAGGGGACACACTAACAAGGGGACACAGGAACAAGGGGACACAGGAACAAGGGGACACAGGAACAAGGGGACACAGGAACAAGAGGACACAGGAACAAGGGGACACAGGAACAAGGGGACACACTAACAAGGGGACACAGGAACAAGGGGACACAGGAACAAGGGGACACAGGAACAAGGGGACACAGGAACAAGGGGACACAGGAACAAGGGGACACAGGAACAAGGGGACACAGGAACAATGGGACACACTAACAAGGGGACACAGGAACAAGGGGACACAGGAACAAGGGGACACAGGAACAAGGGGACACAGGAACAAGGGGACAGGAACAGGACACAGGGAAAAAGGGGACACAGGAACAAGGGGACACTAACAAGGGGACACAGGAACAAGGGGACACAGGAACAAGGGGACACAGGAACAAGGGGACACAGGAACAAGGGACACAGGAACAAGGGACACAGGAACAAGGGACACAGGAACAAGGGACACAGGAACAAGGGGACACGAGGAACAAGGGGACACACTAACAAGGGACACAGGAACAAGGGACACAGGAACAAGGGGACACAGGAACAAGGGGACACAGGAACAAGGGGACACAGGAACAAGGGGACACAGGAACAAGGGGACACAGGAACAAGAGGACACACTAACAAGGGGACACAGGAACAAGGGGACACAGGAACAAGGGGACACAGGAACAAGGGGACACAGGAACAAGGGGACACGGAACAAGGGACACAGGAACAAGGGGACACAGGAACAAGGGGACACAGGAACAAGGGGACTCAGGAACAAGGGGACACAGGAACAAGGGGACACAGGAACAAGGGGACACAGGAACAAGGGGACACAGGAACAAGGGGACACAGGATCAAGGGCACACAGGAACAAGGGGACACAGGAACAAGGGGACACAGGAACAAGGGGACACAGGAACAAGGGGACACAGGAACAAGGGGACACAGGAACAAGGGGTCACAGGAACAAGGGACACAGGAACAAGGGGACACAGGAACAAGGGGACACAGGAACAAGGGGACACAGTAACAAGGGGACACAGGAACAAGGGGCAAGGGGACACAGGAACAAAGGGACAATGGAACAAGGGGACACAGGAACAAGGGGACACAGGAACAAGGGGACACAGGAACAAGGGGACACAGAAACCAGGGGACACAGGAACAAGGGGACACAGAAACAAGGAGACACAGGAACAAGGGGACACAGGAACAAGAGGACATAGGAACAAGGGGACACAGGAACAAGGAGACACAGGGACAAGGGGACACAGGAACAGTGGGACACAGGAACAAGGGGACACAGGAAAAAGGGGACACAGGAACAAGGGGACACAGGAACAAGGGAACACATGAACCAGGGAACACAGGAACAAGGGAACACAGGAACAAGGGAACAAGGGGACAAAGGAACAAGGGGACACAGGAACAAGGGGACACAGGAACAAGGCAGAACAGGAACAATGGAAAACAGGAACAAGGCAACACAGGAACAAGGGAGCATAGGAACAAGGGAACACAAGAACAAGGGAACACAGGAACAAGGGAACACAGGAACAAAGGAACGCAGGAACAAAGGAACACAGGAACAAGGGACACAGAACAAGGTCAGAACAAGGGAACACAGGAACAAGGGACACAGGAACAAGGGGACACAGGAAAAAGGGGACACAGGAACAAGGGGACACAGGAACAAGGGAACACATGAACAAGGGAACACAGGAACAAGGGAACACAGGAACAAGTTAACACAGGAACAAGGGGACACAGGAACAAGGGGACACAGGAACAAGGGGACACAGAAACAAGGCAGAACAGGAACAAGGGAAAACAGGAACAAGGCAACACAGGAACAAGGGAGCATAGGAACAAGGGAACACAAGAACAAGGGAACACAGGAACAAGGGAACACAGGAACAAAGGAACGCAGGAACAAAGGAACACAGGAACAAGGGAACACAGGAACAAGGGGACACAGGAACAAGGGGACACAGGAAAAAGGGGACACAGGAACAAGGGGTCACAGGAACAAGAGGACATAGGAACAAGAGGTCACAAGAACAAGGGGACACAGGAACAAGGGAACACAGGAACAAGGGGACACAGGAATAAGGGACACAGGAACAAGGGGACACAGGAACAAGGGGACACACACGGGAACAAGGGGTCACAGGAACAAGGGGACACAGGAAAAAGGGGACATAGGAACAAAGGTCACATAAAACAAGGGGACACAGGAACAAGGGGACACAGGAACAAGGGGACAGGGGAACAAGGGGACACAGGAACAAGGGAACACAGGAACAAGGGAACACAGGAACAAGGGGACACAGGAACAAGGGGACACAGGAACAAGGGGACACAGGAACAAGGGGACACAAGGAACAAGGGGACACAGGAACAAGGGGAAAGACACAGGAACAAGGGGACACAGGAACAAGGGACAAGGAACAAGGGGACACAGTAACAAGGGGACACAGGAACAAGGGGACACAGGAACAAGGGGACACAGGAACAAGGGGACACGGGAACAAGGGGACACGGGAACAAGGGGACACAGGAACAAGGGGACACAGGAAGAAAAGGACACAGGAACAAGGGGACACGGGAACAAGGGGAAACAGCAACAATTAGACACAGCAACAAGTGGACACAACAACAAGGGGACACAGCAACAATGTTTCACAACAACAAGCGGACACAAGAACAAGGGGACACAACAACAAGGGGACACAGTAATAGGGGACTTACCAACAAGAGGGCACAGCAACAAGGAGACACAGGAACAAGGTGACACAGCAACAAGGGGACACAACAACAAGGGGACACGACAGCAAGGGGACACAGCAACAAAGGGACACAGCAACAAGGGGCAACAAGGGGACACAGCAACAAGGGGACACAGCAACAAGGGGACACAGCTGGAAGTTGAGAACTTAAATGAATCCCAGGGATGTTAGAAAGTATTTCTTCAGGCTTAGAGTTGTCAAGACGTGCAACAATCTGGAGGGTGATAAAGCTCTTGGAGCAGGGAGAGGGTGGACCTAGTAGCGACTATCAAAGGGGCTGAACCAGGAGCTGTGAGTCGACCCCTGCAACCACATATAAGTGAACACACACACACACACACACACACACACACACCCACAACACACACACACGCACACACACACACACACTATAGCCTAGATATAGAGCCAGAAATACTCTCAGGAAATCTAAGGGTGAAAATGAGAGGGAGAATTAAAGATAATGAAGGAGGAAGGAGCGGATGTCAGTGCTGATAACACCGGAACACCAAGAGCTACATACCGTCTTCTGCTGAGATAATGGTAGATAAGTTAGCTTATTTACCTACAAATACACATAAATACATTTACACAAATTATCATACCTGGAGATATATGGTAACATAAGTGTGAATTACCTATCAGGATAACTCCAAAAAATGTCAGATGAGCATAGACACAGGGGTCGTTCCACAGTCTAGACACAGGGGTCGTTCCACATTCTAGACACAGGGGTCGTTCCAAAATCTAGACACTGGGGTTGTTCCACAGTCTAGACACAGGGGTCATCCCACAATCTAGACACTGGGGTTATCTCACAGTCTAGACACAGGGGTCGTCCCACAATCTAGACACAGGGGTCGTTCCACAGTCTAGACACAGGGGTCGTTCCACAGTCTAGACACAGGGGTCGTCCCACAGTCTAGACACAGCGGTCATCCCACAGTCTGGACACAGAAATCATAACACAGTCTAGACAAAGGAATCATCCCACAATCTAGACACAGGAATCATCCCACAGTCCAGACACAGGAATCATCCCACAGTCCAGACACAGGAATCATCCCACAGTCTAGACACAGGAATCATCCCAGTGTAGACACAGGGGTCATTAAAAACAACAGACATAGCCCCACTCCACACTGGTGGCAGTAAAGCATCAACAAAGAATTATACACAGATGACAGCAAGGAAATGAGTGAGTTACTAAAGTACCAGTATGACTCAGTTTTTAGCGAGCCGCTAACCAGACTGAGAGTCGACGACCTAAATGAATTTTTTATGAGAGACACAGAATTCGGTAGACTCAAACCTATCTGATATTATCCTGACGCCAAATGACTTCGAAAAGGCAATAAATGACATGCCCATGCACTCCGCTCCAGGCCCAGACTCTTGGAACTCCGTGTTCATCAAGAACTGCAAGGAGTCCCTATCACGTGCTTTTAACTTCATATGGAGAGGGAGCATGGACACTGGGGTCATTCCACAGCTACTAAAAACAACAGACATAGCCCCACTCCACAAAGGCGGCAGTAAAGCAATAACAAAGAACTACAGACCAATAGCGCTAACGTCCCATATCATAAAAATCTTTGAAAGGGTTCTAAGAAGCAAGATTGCCACTCATCTAGATACCCATCAATTACACAACCCAGGGCAGCATGGGTTTAGATCACGAATCGTCACGTACAACACTGGGGTGTCGAACTCGTCAGAGTCTCAGCTCTAGACCGCAAGCACTGGGCCAGCTGCTGGCCCGTGGCACGACACAACTTAGTAATGCAATGTGTGTCATAATTCCTTTGACAGCTTTGAAGAGACTTGAGCTAAGTCGTCACGGCCATGCTAGCTGGAGATTCGTCTAACTATGTGTGATAACAGGAGTCCATATGCTAACTTCTATGGTGAGAGATGGACCTGGGATAATCTAATAAGCTAGCTGCCACAAGGTGGCAGTAAAGATACAGTCGACGGCTAGAGTATCTAAAATCTGACGCGTGTTCGAACCACCAACCGGGCAGATGGGTTTAGAGCAGGTCACTCCTGTCTGTCCCAACTACTGGACCACTACGACAAGGTCCTGGATGCTCTAGAAGACAAACAGAATGCAAATGTTATATACACAGACTTTGCAAAAGCCTTTGACAAGTGTGACCATGGTGTAATAGCACACAAAATGCGTGATAACGGAATAACAGGAAAAGTTGGTAGATGGATCTATAATTTCCTAACAAGTAGAACACAAAGAGTAGTAGTCAACAGAGTAAAGTCTGAGGCGGCTACAGTAAAAAGCTCTGTTCCACAAGGCAAGTACTCGCTCCCATCCTGTTCCTCATTATAGAAATTTGTCTTTGGATTGCCTCCTAGAAAGCTGCCCTCTGGCAAGCACTGTTGACACCGACACTCTGAGATGCTTCTCTCAGACTTACAAGTGGCTTATGGACAGAATTTCTAGCTGACTGCAGACGAACAAATTCCCACCTACATGCACGACTAACAAGGGGTTTAACTTAGTTGATGGTGTAGAATATGTCTCTCTGTCTTCCAAATTCCCTAAGCTTTAGTCCTCTATGGACTCTCCCCTTGAAAGACGCGTGCCAGGAAGACTTAATTCTGCAAGATTCAAGTGGTATTAGTGTCTTGCCTTAAACTCAGAAATCCCAAACCCAAAGGGGGTTATCCTCCAAGTAATATCTAAGCAGTATGGGACACTAGCTTCCAGACTTAAACTTAAGAGACGACGCTGGTACATACCAATATAATAGCGTCCGTCTGCTCTAGACCCACAGATAAACTCACTAACGTTTCCCCCAGAAAACTGGCCAGATACTGAGAGAAAGGAAGTTATAGTCTTACTGTAATGAGTCTGGATGGAGAAAGATATCCACAGTACTTCGGGATGTCTCCTCCGAGTCCCCAGGACAGATGTTGGGAGTCACGTGAGGAATGGTGCCCTGGTCGCAGCCCTTGTTCATTCATTGAAGTCTGGTCTGAGAAGAACCCAGGTCACGCATTGTGAGTCCCACACTGCTTGACCTCAGCATGGGATTGCTATTTCTCTTTGGCCTATATAACCCGATGTTAGTCTATTGGGCCCTAAAACTTCCTATGTTAAGGTGCTAGAGCTACAATATTAATATCTAAAGTTGCCTCAATAAACCTAATATTAGTTACTAACTGTACAAACTTACCTAGATCTTCCTAGGGGAGTAAATCTATCAATTAACATGTGTTATTTCTCTACCTCCACCAACTACTGTGTTTGTTTGGGTGGGTGTGTGGGTTCATAAACACCGAGGACCTATCCGTGGTATGTTTAAGCTTCCACTTACCCTGTGGAACTTTTAGCAAGGGAATAAGTTTCCACATCCTCCCGCCCGCGAAGGTAGAAGTTAAGTCTATATCAAATCCGCCTCCCGCAAGCCCTCCCAGTGAGCTCTGGACTCAAGGGCCGTTCGACGGGTCGTCCGGACACTCTGGTTGGGCAGACTTTGGTCTAACTTCTCCTGTCCAGGCCCCACCGTGTGGCCCTCGAGAGGCAACAGCTTGTTGATGGGCCTTATGGTCTCAGCACCGTTTACTCTCACCTTCACCATGCTCAGGTGTCCAGCCTTATCTGGGTGGGTTGACACCACCAGGCCAAGAGGCCAGTATGCCCTGGGTGCCTCAGCTTCAACTAGCACCAGGTCCCCTTGGCTCACCATCACCTTGTTCCCCTCATGGTCGGCCCCATAAAAATGTTCTCGCAGAGTTGTCAAATAATCATTACACCACACCTGGTTCCATTTGTCTAGAACCTTCACTAACTTATTGTGACTCTTGTGTAGTTCCTCATTGATGGGGGGTCCTTCCGGCCCACAATAGTCCTGCTCCCTAGAAGACTGGCTCTAGATTGCAGGGAAGGGTTCGATCCTCCTCCCAAATAACATGTGATTAAGGGTGAGAGCTTCCTGCTCGTCAATACCATTTTGCACATATGTTAGGGGTCTATTATTGACTCTCGCTTCTATCTCGGCCAAAATCGTTCGCAACTCATCAGTGGTCACCCTCTTTCTGTGTAAGACCTTGCGGAGACACCTTTTAACCGTACCCACCATACGTTTGTAGAAGCCCCCTTGCCAGGGTGCTCTGGGAACTTTGAACTTCCACTCGCACTCTATCTTCTTCAGGTATTCTCGTACCTCCCTGTTGCCCAAAAGATTCTTAAAGACTTTGCTGGCTGCTTTGAAGATTGTGCCATTGTCTGATATAATCAATCGTGGACAAGAGAACTGAGCTGTAAACCTCCTGAACAACTTCACGAAGGCCTCGGTAGACATATCTTCCGCCAGGTCCAAATGTACGGCTCGGGTAGTGGCACAAGTAAACAGACAGATATATACCTTCTGTGGGTCTACCCTCTCCCCTCCCGGGTTTGTAAGTATGATAGCCCCCGTGTAATCTATCCCCACAGTCTCAAAGGGTCTGTCACTCTGCACCCATTCCTGAGGAGTGGCGGTGGTCCCAGGTAGGATAGAATCCTCCAATCATACCGCCGACAGACCGTGCAATTCCTTATCACCCTTTTGACTGCGGCTCGGCCTTTCAGCAGCCAGTAATTCTGATGAAGGCAGGTGAGTGTATCTCCAAACCCTCCATGCATGGTTCTCTGATGAGCATCAAGTATCACCAACTCTGACAAACACCCATCCTTTCCCAGTAACACGGGATGTTTGGCCCCATAACTGAGCTCAGCATTGTGTAATCTTCCCCTGCATCTTATCAGACCAGCATGATCCAAGAACAATCCCAATGAGTGGACCAGCTTACCGCTCCCTGAGTCGCCGTCGGGTGCAAGACCTGATGCTGTGTCTGGCTGCCCAGCAGCCAGTACCTCCAGAACTCCTGGAGACCTCTCCTTCTGGTACTGCTATATCCAGTACTCTCTGGGACCCACGAGCGACAACTGTCTGTCTCTATTTACCTTGTCAGTCAGCTTTCTCACAAATCGAAACACCATTTCGGTGACTCCCACTAGATTCCTCCATGAGGAGTAGCGTTTGGGGTCTAGTAGTGCTGCTGGTTGTCTCGCCGAATTTCTGCTCTGGCCAGTGCTCCTTCGCTGGTAACCAGTCCGGGCCTTTGAACCAAATCTCGCTTTTACTCAGAATTTTTGTGTCACCCCTCTGCTAATCAGGTCAGCCGGATTTTGATCTGTGGGTACATGTAAAATTGTGGATGCTGACTGTAGCTCCCGTATCTCCTTCACTCGATTCCTGACGTAGGGGAGTTTGGACCTGTCGTTCTGTACCCACTGTAAGGCTACCTCCGAGTCTGTCCATATATATGTGTGGATCACCTTCAGGTTACTTAACCCTTCCTTTACGTACTTTCCTAGTCTTGCTCCCAGCAACATCGCTGTGAGCTCTAGCTTTGGTATTGAACACTCTTTTAGGGGTGTTACCCGTGCCCGGCTGGTGGCCAGATTAACCTGGCTCCCAGCCGCCAAGTATGCTACAGCCCCATATGCCCGGAAAGAGGCATCACAGAAGACATGCAGGTCATAATCTTGTCCGGTACACCCGAGGGATCTAGGAAACGCGAAATCGTGTAGCTCTGCTAAATCTTTGTTAACTAGATCCCACTCCTGACAGATGGTTTCTGGCAGTGTGTCGTCCCCAACCAGGTTCAGCTCCCAGGTCTGCTGTACTAGCATTCTCCCACGAATAGTAATGGGTGTCAACATACCCAGTGGGTCAAAGGCAGTCTGGACTTTACTTAACAGGGACCTTCTGGTCAGCTTCCCGCCCCCGTCAGGTTTCCTTTTTACCCTAAGTCTGTCTTCCCCAATTTCCCATTCCAGCCCCAATACTGAGGTTACCTCAGGCACTGTATAACTGCATAATCATGTTCCACCCTGTCTCGCAATGCGGGATTATTCGTTACCCATTCCCTCAGTGGCATGTTAGCCGAGATCATCTTCCCGTTGGACTCCCGGTAAATGTCCATCAACTGCCCCTCATTTGAAGTGGTGCCTTGCATATTGTCTACATAAAATAAGGTCTTCAATAGTTCTTTGAGGGGGCTGTTACAATTTGCCAGGTGATAATCTATAGTAGCCTGCAGCAAGAATGGTGAGCTCGTGGCACCAAACAACACTGCCTTAAATCTGTAAGTTTCATACCCCTGCTCAGGTACCTCGCTGTTCGCCACCCACAAGAACCTAGTGTAATCCCTGTCTTGCTGTTGCAACCCAATTCGCAGGAAGGCTTTATTAATATCCGCTGAATAAGCATATTGCTCTGTCCGAAACTTTAACAACACGTCGGCTAATTTGTGAATCAGAGATGGGCCTGTGAACAGACAGTCGTTCAATGAGGGCTCTAAACTGAACAGGGAGCTGCAAGTCAGCGTCCACCGCCTGCGCCTCGGCTACCCTACTGCAAAGCGCCTCATCGAACGCATGAGTGAGGAGCTTTGCCACCACTGCGACCGGATGGTTCCAAAGCCTCTAGTTCACTACATGCTTGACTGTCCTGCGACGACGGCCATCCGCTGCAGGCACTTCCCGATGGCACCTGGGGATCTGACCCGCGAGGACAAAGCAGCCCGGCTGGTTTACCTGGCCACCCATGACTTGGAGACACTGCTCCCAGTCCTAGGCACCCACCCGCCCCCTCGATGACGACGCCGGAGAACCCTGACGACGACCAAGACTACCCACTACAGCTATTCTTTCTCTCACTTCCTTCTTTCTTATCCCCCATCCTTCTTCTTCCTATGTAGGTAGAACCACAGCCTGAAGTACCAAGATCTGCTGATGAAGATGCGACGTCAGAAGACACTCCCCATCATGGGGAGCCACAACAAGAAAGAAAGAAGAAGATGACACCCTCTACCCAGGGGGCCAATGCCGGGTCACCATTTGGAGAAGACCCGGGCCGGATGTACCGGCGAACATACAACAACAATGAGGGGCTCTGGAGGACTCGCCTGTGAGCTGCTATTGAAGACCACTCTGATAGGGGTTATCACTGACTCCTTGGAGACTGCTATGTGTGGGAGATAATGGGTATTTTCTCCTGGACTGGCATGTGGTACCTTCTCAATAAATCCCAGGGCCAACTGTTCTTTAATAATGTCATCGTACTTCCCTAGCAGACCCTTCTTGGTCAGGCTGTTCACCAGGGAGTTCAACTGACCCCGTGCCTTCTTAAAGTTAGTGGGTAGCGTAGGGTGTACTGGTTTCCAATTTAGTCGCACCCAGTATTGGCCGTCCTTGAACTGGACATGGCTCAAATAATCCTGATAAGTTTCTTCGTGTTCGGGGGGTGGTTGATCACCCTTAATCCCTACTACATCCAGGTCCCACAGTTTATGGACTGGTTCACTGTTGACTATGCCGAATTGGGTTTCAGATAGACCCTCACGTAGCCCAATTCGCATCACTAGCACGGCCTCGGTTGCTGTTGTGGCGGAGCCCCCATTCCCAGGCATCGCAGGGAAATGGGCCGGTATCCTGCCTCCTACAATATACCCAAATGGAGTTCTGTACAGGCCGATACCTTCCTTGACAACGTTTCTCGTGGACACAAATTCGTCTACGTAATCCCCTCCTACCAAAATTCCTACATCGCTGACGTTGTCAGTGGTAATTTCCGGTTCCGCTAACTTCACATCCAACTCCCTCAAACGTTTGACTGCCGCAGCCAGGCCCTTGGTGGTAATAATATCAGGCAGCCTCTTCACTATCAAGGCTGAGATATTCCTGCGATGCCTGCCTAATCTAACTGCGACATCTACAACAGGATAAGACCTGTGCGGAACCGGCCCACCAAACCCTTCCACTTTCACGTTAGCCTTACCCTCGAACTTCAACTTCAACTTAGCCGCTAGAGTCTCTGTTATGAAGGATCGTTGAGCCCCAGTGTCAAAAAACAAACGGGTCGTTTTGGACCTTTTCCCATTTACAACCACCGCCATCACCGTGGGCAGGGCCACAGAACCTTGAAACTGTTCACCAGAACTAGTTCCCTGTGTCGTTCTTACCACGCTCACCACTACTTCGGACTCGTCTCTGCTCTCCACCCTCTCTTGGGGCTTGATCCCCTTAGCCTGGGCTGTTCTGCTATCCTTAGGACACAATGCACTGTGGTGTTTACCCTTCCTACAGCCTTGACACTCATTGAGCTGGGTGTCACAGTCCCTGGCAAAGTGTTGACCACAACACTTGAAACAGAGTTTCAACTCCCTTAGTCGCTGGTGTCTTTGGTCATATGTGGTGAAGCTCGAACACCCTGAACTAGCATGCTCCCCTTCGCAGAAAACACACGGTCTCGTGCTGCCCGTCTTAGTGGTTTTTCCCTTGGCCTCTTTGGTTGAGGACTTGTCCTGGGCACAATAAGTGCCGACCCTAATGGGGGGTGCTTTAGTTTTATCTCTCGAGCGTCCGGAGCGGTCGAACGATTTCACCATGGAGGGTGGTCTCTCCCCCTGACCTATACTCAGGTGAGACACGATATCACTCAACCCCTCAACAATCTGTTGTATTGTTAACCGGTTAGTCTTATACTTCAAATGTAACTCATATACTGTAGTGATAGCCAGTTTTCTCTGAATTGTCTGACTGATCATCCATTCTGATCTACCCCAATCATGTAAATCTCTGAGACTATTTGTCAAGCTCATAACTTCGATTCGGAACTTCTCTAAGCTCTGACGGTCATGACGGCAAGCCTCAAGATTGGCCAATCGATAAAATATAGTTACCATTATCTCCTCTGTGTTGCCAAACGCATCCTTTAGTTGATCCTTGGCATGTTGATAATTAATATCAGTGGTTTTGTAATGTCGGACCAAGTCCCGGGCTTTACCCTTGAGCTGTGAACGTAAGTACTGTAATTTGGTGGCATCTGATAAATCATCCCTGTCATCTATCTGGGATTTAAACTGATCCCAGAATGCAATGTACTCTGTCAAGGTTCCGTCGAACATTGGTAAATTCAATGTAGGCAATCTGGGTAACACTCTAGAAGGACTGTGGCGGCCTGTACACCCTGTACTATTATTTGTTGTCCCTGCTATATTAACCTTCAATGTTTTCATTAACTTTTTGCAGAGTTCCCTCTCTGCTAGACATTCGGTCCTCTGATTATCGCATTCCTCCTGAGCTGCCTCAACAACATCCTCAGGCTCCCCTGTCTTATAGGCTTCTGTCTCATAACGGAGATAGGCTGCCTCCAAGGCCTTTAGCCTTTCCTCTAAAAGCTCCAAGCACCTTCCTAGATCCTCACAATCTGCATCTTGGTTTGCTCTGACAGCTCAGCACTCCCTAAACGCCTTGCTTAAGCGTCCCTTGTGGGCGTTCATAGACCGCTTTAGCCGACTTGGAGATAGGGCAGTTCTTTCCTGAATCTCGTCCGTCATTGTTGTGGTTTGGTTAAGAGTGCATCACTAATTTGATACTTTAATTAGCCCACCCCACAGCACGATACGGTATCAAGTGAGAACAAGTGAGTCCCAAAGCTCCATAACAAGCTTAACAACTTTCTTTACTTATATTGACTTGACTCAGAATTAAAATGTACACTGTTAACCCTCAACCCAACTGTACTGTATGTTGTTGTTATGAAAGCTTAACCTAGTAATTCCCTGTACACATCAGTGAATAGTTACAGGACTTAAGCTAGTCTCTGGTGTAAAATAAGTCAAATACAATAAAATTCACACAGTAAAATATGTAGTTTTTGCAAATTAAATTCACTTGGTTAACACAAAATAAATTCAGTAATTCAACTTATAAAGAGTAAATAAATAATGTTGTGTTCAGCTTGTTTTTAATTGTGTAGTTAGTTGGAGAAGGTAAATCTTAGCCTAACTTTATATAACTGTGGAAATTAGTGTGCAACTATAGCCTAAATCTAGCTTTGCAATTCAAGGTAAGTGTTAACTAGGTTAAATCCGACCTAGTTGTTATAACTGTTATAAATATTGCAGAGGCCTAACCTAACTGGCTGCTTTGCAAATTTACTGTAAGTAATTAAATATACAAGTTTCCTACCCTGGCTTACTAGTAATCACTGTAAATAATAAAACTTCTGAGTAGTTAGCTTAACCTAGCCTGTGTAAGTCTTTGGGCCTAGGTGTGCTAACTTAACCTAACTTTGATAATGCCTGGTACATTAACTGTGGCCTAGCTAATTAAGACTAATCTGTCTGCTAAACTAGCTATTCCACATCTCGGTTAGAAGGACCATATATAAATTTGTCTTTGGACTGCCTCCTTGTAAGCTGCCCTCTGGCAAGCACTGTTGACACCGACACTCTGAGACGCTTCTCTCAGACTTACAAGTGGCTAATGGACAGAATTTCTAGCTGACGGCAGACGAAAAAATTCCCACCTATATGCACGACTAACAAGGGGTTTAACTTAGTTGATGGTGTAGAATATGTCTCTCTGTCTTCCAAATTCCCTAAGCTTTAGTCCTCTATGGACTCTCCCCTTGAAAGACGCGTGCCGGGAAGACTTAATTCTGCAAGATTCAAGTGGTATTAGTGTCTTGCTTTAACTCAGAAATCCCAAACCCAAAGGGGGTTATCCTCCAAGCAATATCTAAGCAGTATGGGACACTAGCTTCCAGACATAAACTTAAGAGACGACGCTGGTACATACCAATATAATAGCGTCCGTCTGCTCTAGACCCACAGATAACTCACTAACGTTTCCCCCAGAAAACTGGCCAGATACTGAGAGAAAGGAAGTTATAGTCTTACTGTAATGAGTCTGGATGGAGAAAGATATCCACAGTACTTCAGGATGTCTCCTCCGAGTCCCCAGGACAGATGTTGGGAGTCACATGGGGAATGCTGCCCTGGTCGCAGCACTTGTTCACTCGAAAAACTAATGTCAAAGACCTGGGAGTGATCATGTCAGAGGATCTCACCTTCAAGAACCATAACACCGTAGCAATCGCACCTGCTAGAGAAATGACAGGATGGATAATGAGAACCTTCAAAACCAGGGATGCCAAACCCATGTTGACATTTCTCAGGTCGCTTGTTCTATCTAGGCTGGAATATTGCTGCACACTAACTGCACCTTTCAAGGCAGGTGAAATTGCTGAACTAGAAAATGTGCAGAGAACCTTCACGGGACGCATAACTGTGATAAACCACCTCAATTACTGGGAACACTTGAAGTTCCTAAACCTGTACTCCCTAGAACGCAGGCGGGAGAGATACATTATTATATACACGTGGAAAATCCTAGAGGGATTAGTACCAAACTTGCAGACGAAAATCACTCCCTATGAAAGCAAAAGACTCGGCAGGCGATGTAACATCCCCCCAATGAAAAGCAGGGGTGCCATTAGCACGTTGAGAGAAAACACAATAAGTGTCAGGGGCCCAAGACTGTTCAACTGCCTCCCAGCATACATAAGGGGGATTACCAATAGACCCCTGGCTGTCTTCAAGCAGGCACTGGACAGGCACCTAAAGTCAGTACCTACCGTCTACAGGATGGATATGGGGTGGATAATAAAGATAATAAACTAAATAAGACAGGAAGGAAATATTCACATGATCTCATGTTGGTAAGACTGTAGCGGAAGCCAGAGTCTGCCAACGAACTGGTTAGTAGCTGATTGAAGGAGCAGTGAACAAGACGCCAGTATAGTGAAGTGGAGAACTGTGGTAGTGAAGTGGACGACAGTGATGGTGAAGAACTGATAAGTAAGACACATGAGTAGTAGTTAGGTAACTTTATTCAGAAACTTCGCCTACACAGTAGACGTCTTCAGTTGAGTAGAGAGTCAGCAGCAGCAGCGGTGAAGAGTTGTCAAAAATGATTCTTCAAATGATAATTGTTTATATTAAACTATTGTCCATCACAGCAAGCGAAGGTGAGTAGAGAGAGAGAGAGAGAGAGAGAGAGAGAGAGAGAGAGAGAGAGAGAGAGAGAGAGAGAACAGTGGCTTCCTCAGTCTTATACATAAGACAATATTTAGCAGTGGTGGACCTACATTTTTGTGGCCCTGAAGCACAGTAGATCCAAAATTTTTAAGCAATGTGGAATTAAGTAGCTTTCGGGGCCCTCCGGGGTTAGGGGCCCCTGAAAGTTAAGTTTAATTAATTTCATAATAGATCCGTCCCTGATACTGAAGATACATCAATCTTGATAAGAATACTAATTACTTAGACTCCAGCCTGAGGGACTGATTACCTCAAACTCCTTCTGACCTTCACTATTCTTCTGTGTATTGGACTGATGAAGCCACTGTGTGCTGAAGTGTTTCACATGTGTCTTATATATCATTCCAATACTTGCATTACCTTGCCCTCCCTACAGTACATCACTAATAAAAGTTTTAAGCCGATCGGTTAGGCCATTCTCAAGTTATAAGTAAGAAAAAACTTCATGCAACTACTTACAGGAATTTTTTTATTTTGTATATATAAATTTTTGTACGAATTTTAAAAGCAATTATTATATATTTGTCAAATTTTACTCACTGAAAATATAAATAACTTGGAATGAGTTTGGTGCAGAAACTTCCCATAATAATCTTTTATTGAGACAATGTTTTGATCTGTTAAGAATTTTAATAATTTTAGATATACCTGGAGTCTACCTGGAGAGAATTCCAGGGGTAAACGCCCCTGCGGCCCAGTCTGTGACCAGGTCTCATGTTGGACCAGAGCCTGATCAACCAGGCTGTTACTGCTGGCCGCACGCAGTCCAACGTACGAACCACAGCCTGGCTGGTCAGGTACCGACTTGAGGTGCCTGTCCAGTGCCTGCTTGAAGACAGCCAGGGGCTTGTTGGTAATCCCCCTGATGTATGCTGGGATGCAGTTGAACAATCTTGGGCCCCTCACACTTATTGTGTTGTCCCTCAACGTGCTAGTGGCACCCCTGCTCTTCATTGGGGGTATGTTACATCGCCTGCCGAGTCTTTTGCTTTCGTAGGGAGTGATTTTTGTGTGCAAGTTTGGTACTAATCCCTCGAGAATTTTCCATGTGTATATAATAATGTATCTCTCCCGCCTGCGTTCTAGAGAGTACAGGTTTAGGAACTTCAAGCGTTCCCAGTTTGTGTTAACATCAGTGTTGTCAGCAACACAAGACGAGTCACTTGCAACATACCAACAACAATATACCAAAAACTAATAATTGTCAGCCTCTGCCTCCCCAGCTTCACTAACATTGTTATCTGTGTCTCTCATTATTCCATCTTCTCATCTGCTCTGAGATAACACATTACAACCATTGTAACTAATGACAGTCCATTTGTTGTCTCCTCCAGTAAACTGTGAGTCTCCAGTAAGACACAAGACAGTAGTCTTCAATGTTCAGTCAGAGACTGAATTCTGCCTCTGGTATAAGATGGTTGAGAAGTTCACTCAGGTGAATACTACATACGTAGTCAATTTATGGGATGATAATCTACTCATCAAAATTATTGATGTTAACTCCAATACGGAAGAATATAGAAGTATTTCTTCTGCTGACATGTTGGTAAGTTTTGTTAATGAACATTTTTGATAAAGTGAACAACGACTAGACTGTACACTAGATGATAGGAAAGTGAACAATGACTGTAGACAAATTTATTTTATATATCTATATATGAATAGCTATCTATCTATTTATCTATCTATCTATCTATCTATCTATCTATCTATCTATCTATTATATATATATATATATATATATATATATATATATATATATATATATATATATATATATATATATATATATATATATATATATATAATATATATATATATATATATATATATATATATATATATATATATATATATATATATATATATATATATATATATGATATTATTATATATATATATATATATATATATATATATATATATATATATATATATATATATATATATATTTATGTATATATTTGTATATATATATATCTATATTTTATTGTAACAAAAGAGTGGTATTGATCAATAACTACACTGCACAAGCCAGGGGTCGAACCCATAATGCTTTGGCCCGCCTCAAGGTGAGGAAAAACACATGACGCTCTAGACCACTGAACCACACAATCCTTAAGAGTAACGCATCCAGTAGAACCGAATGTTGTGTCATGTTTTCGCTCATCATGAGGTGGGCCAAAGCATCATGGGTTCAACCCTGGCAAGTGCCATACTCCGTAGCTGAAGGGGTGGAGCTGACAGCCAAGGAAGACCCAGAAGACCCGCAAATATGAAGGCCTTTTCCCTTGCTATAACTTCATCCCAATAGGGTCGGAGACCATTGGATCATGGGGCAAGTATGCTCTAAAGTTTCTCAATGAGCTGGGTGAAAAACTCATCATATAAACCAAGGACCACAGGGTGGCCAACTTCCTCTTTCAGAGACTCAGTGTTGCGATCCAGAGGGGAAATGCCTGCAGCATTCTAGGCACGCGGCCCACTGCCGGGGAGCTGGACGAAGTATTTGAGATGTTGCTCTGAGTTGCATTTTGTCTTTAAATAAAGTATATAAAAAATATAGGGGTGGTAGGAGAAAATTTTCAAACAGCTTCAGGGAGAACTTTGAGTTTTCCTGAAGCAAGTTTACTCTTTTCTCTGAGGATGAGGGTCCCAGGACAGTTCCAGAAGTGATATATATATATATATATATATATATATATATATATATATATATATATATATGCACATAATGTATATCTGGTCCAAAAACAAAAACAAAATGTTCAGTAACAAATGGTTCTACAAATCTGTAAAAAAAAAATTGAAAGGTCAAATTTTTAGGGAGTTTATTATATTTTTAAATGAAAAAAATCATAAAGATTAGTTGATACAAGCACTTTTTTAACAGGTATTACTGCAGAAAATCTCACCAGGAATCAACATGATCAACATTGTGATGATCACTGGCAACGCCACTATGGAATGGATCAGATGCAACAATTGTCAAAGTTTTCGTAAGTCAACTTAAATTATTCCCTGACAAAGATCTTTAATAAGTCTGGTATAATATTTATATTGTTAGGAAATGGACATAGTAAGATATGGAGTGTAATGAACCTACTTAGCTTATTGATGAATCCACGACTGTCGCAGCCGTCCCCGACGTCGTTATAGAGGATTCATGGTCTCATCCCCGACGTCGTTATAGAGGATTCATGGTCTCATCCCCGACGTCGTTATAGAGGATTTCATGGTCTCATCCCCGGCGTCGTTATAGAGGTTTCATGGTCTCATCCCCGACGTCGTTATAGAGGTTTCATGGTCTCATCCCCGACGTCGTTATAGAGGATTCATGGTCTCATCCCCGACGTCGTTATAGAGGTTTCATGGTCTCATCCCCGGCGTCGTTATAGAGGTTTCATGGTCTCATCCCCGACGTCGTTATAGAGGTTTCATGGTCTCATCCCCGACGTCGTTATAGAGGTTTCATGGTCTCATCCCCGACGTCGTTATAGAGTTTCATGGTCTCATCCCCGACGTCGTTATAGAGGTTTCATGGTCTCATCCCCGACGTCGTTATAGAGGTTTCATGGTCTCATCCCCGACGTCGTTATAGAGGTTTCATGGTCTCATCCCCGACGTCGTTATAGAGGATTCATGGTCTCATCCCCGACGTCGTTATAGAGAGGTCATCCCGACGTCTTCATGGTCTCATCCCCGACGTCGTTATAGAGGATTCATGGTCTCATCCCCGACGTCGTTATAGAGGATTCATGGTCTCATCCCCGACGTCGTTATAGAGGATTCATGGTCTCATCCCCGCGTATGTAACTATCCAGAGGAGGTATTTCTATCATCAGTCTAAAATAAAGACGGATCTCACGTGTTTGGGCTGGTCCCCGCGTCTCACGGTAATGATAAATCTGCGATTATAACATGTCCTAATCGCAGCCTTATGAACATATACATGTCTGAGAGCTTAGGTATTTTATCGGACCCTTAATTCACCCGAACACTGTCTTATGAACACGCTGTTGAATGTCCACGTCTTTGATCGTTGCAGTTTTTCATTTCTTATGGTAATAAAAATTTCCCAGGGCTATTTAATCCAATATTAAAAAAACTGAAACCCGGTTGGTTTCCCCGGCGTTATGGGTGAATGGGAAATTGAGAATGAATGTTCCCTTGGGCCAAAAAACCTTAACCCGTTCCCCCTTTTGGTATTTTCGGGCCCCCTTTAAAA